>JAPPVO010000014.1:29911988-30040908 GCA_030407325.1 Camellia japonica
AGTAGACATGCCAGTGCTACCCCCATTTCAATCTCGCCGTCCTCAGACTCCATTTCCTTGCTCTGCTCAACCTCAACTATCGAGTCTGTCTTCTCTTCGGCAACATCATCCCCAGATAACTGTAAGTCAAAGAAAATCTCGAACCCCGGCACACGCCTCCTCTCGGCATTCAACTACGGCTCTGGAAAGCCACAGAATGGAAAGTCCTCCCCCTCTCGGACGAAGCGTCCGTTTAGGGTACCCTGAATGGGCCGGTGCATTAACTCAAAAGGCTTCCCTGCCTGTTTCGCTCTGGCTCTCCTAGCCATCTCCTTTCCTTTCCTTACCCAATCCTCCTTGGTGGGCAAATAACCCAAGCCAAAGGTGTGTGGGTTGTGTGGCACCTCAGCCAATGTTGCAACGCCCTTCCGGCCGCTCCTTCCCAATCCCATCTCGGGGATGTGTTGGAGCTTGTTCATGAGGTATACTGCCTGAGCACTGACATATATCCCCTCGTTAGCAGCCATGATGTTCTGTACAACCCGAGCCTCAGCCAGGGTAAAACCCGATATGAACACATCCTCCATACCGTGCTCAATTTCTAGAACAGGCGTAGATACCTCCGGTGGTGGATGAATTGATGAATTTCCAAAAACAATGGCTACTCCCTTCCCATGGGGGTATTTCACCATTTGATGCAAGGTGGATGACACTGCCTTTACCTGATGCAGCCACGGCCGCCCCAAAAGCAAGTTGAAAGTTGCAGGAACCTCGAAGACATGGAAATCTATCTCATGCTGTCTCGGCCCAACCTTGGTCTGAATTTTTACCGTCCCCATGACTTCTCTGCTCGTGTTGTCGTATGCCCGAATTACCTGGGCTGTCGGTATAAAGTCCGCGGTCTTCAAACCGATTGCATACGCAGTTCTTGCTGGGCACACACTGATGGCGGATCCGGTATCAACAAGCACCACCGGTATCCATTTATTTCTACACTCCACGGAGATGTAGAGTGGCTTGTTATGGTTCGCCCCCTCAGGTGGCAATTCCTTGTCGGAAAAAGTCAGCATCGGCGTAGCTCCTCCCAGAAAGACTAATCCCACCAGCTGCTTTGGCGTGGTTTCTATCAAGAGCTTGGCCTTATCCATGGCCGATAAGACAACCTGCCGGTGCACTCGCGATGCCATAAGCAGTCCCCAGATGGAGATGTCTGCTTGTATCTTTTTTAGCTGTCTGAGTACAGCCTCATCCTCAAGTTGCTTCTCCTTCTATTTCTCAGCCTCCCCATCCTTCCCAGATGCCTCTGGTTGATCCAGGTGCGGGGGCTTGAAATACCGCCCGCTCCTTGTCACGTGATCGACTTCTCCGATGTACCATGTATCATCTGGTCAGTTGCTCCCCCAATCTTCGTCCGTGTGGGCAAGACATAAATCATCGTCCTCCCACCACATTCCATCGACAGCCGACAGACACCTGTTCGGCTCTGGTATGACCATTCTCGTACTCGCAGTACTCTCCGTGTGTATGCTCGCAGCATTCTCTGTTTCTGTGCACATATTAGTTTCAGTCCCCACATGGGCCTTAGCTTTCCTGATTCTCTCAGAATCTTTAAATCTTTCCTGTTCCGACTGTGTCAATATCGCTGGCTGTTCAATAATTCCTGTATTCAAAATACTCCAATCCTGAGCGAAATTCTTGACACCGGCGCTCTCCGGCGATGTACTCTGTTCTTCGACCCTTCCGGCCGTCACTGACATTCTTGCCCCTGCCGGGCCTTGTCCTGGTTGGAACTCTTCCACGATATCTGGTTGATCATCCAACCACCCGGTAGCCTCCGCCGATTCCTCATACTCGAACCAGTTGACTGCTGCGTCCCCTGGATCTTGGTCACTGTAAAACTGGAGATTGGCAAGGTCCTCTTCAACAGCCGTCAAATTATCTGTCCTCTATCCCAAACCATCCCCTTGGATTACACACAGCTCTATCTCTTTTGGCAATTCCACACTTGGCCCATCCTGGCCTACTGACGAAATGTAGTCACTCGGACTATATACTTTCTCAACAAAACTCCCAGATTCCTCAGACTCTGGCTCAACAACCCGCTTCTCCTCTGAAATCTCCCCTCTTCTGTCTTCGACAGTTACCACCATTGGCTTAGGTTGGGTTATGGAGATGTCCATCATGCACAAGTCGATGCAATTAGGAAGGAGCACCTCCGGCTTAGGCAAGTGGGAAGGAGTGATATAGATGCTAGGATTGTAAGACACGACCCCAGCCTGGATAAAGTTGATTCTTTTAGAAGGTGGAGCTTGGTTGTGCGGTGGGAGAGGATTTGTTGTGACATTGGGTTTTTCGGGAGGCATAATCACCCCGTTATCAATGAGATCTTGAATCTCATGATGTAATCGGTAGCATAGGTCGGTCTCATGACTGTGCTGTTGCTGAAATGCGCAATATTTGGCTGGGTTGTGGGTAGGAGGAAGTTTTTCCAGTAATGGCCGCGGCTCTAGGGGCTTCAAGTGCCCTTTTCTGATTAACACCCCCAGAGCTTTGGATAGGGGCATATACAGTGGAGAGAAGGTTCTTTGGTTTTTGGGTGGGTATTTGGCTGTTTATGTATGGCTTTCGGACGCACCGGAGAATGGCGTAGCTGCCATGGTTCTTGGAGGGAGGTTGGTGGTGACCATGCTCACTTCGGAGGCTCTCGCAGTTGTAGCGCCGCTCGGGCCTGCGTTGTTGTTGCGATTGAAAGTTCTTCGGGGTTGCTTCCGGTCATTATCAATTAAGCCTTGCTTCAAGGCATCCTCAATTTGTACTCCCATCTCATGCAGATCAGAAAAGGTAGGGAAGGGGAGTACGATCATTTTCTGCATCAACTTCGGCTGAAGATTGCGCACAATCATCCGAATCTGATCTTTGTCTGGGCCTTAGGGTCATCATCGAGGCCTTAGCCCTCCAGCGAGTCACAAATTCTGAGAAGCTCTCCTTAGCCTCTTATCTCGTCGTCTCAAGATCACGGGTCGTAATCTCGATTTGTGTGTTATACGAATATTGTGCAATGAAGGCCTCAGCCATTTCGTCCCAGTTTCTCTTGACATCATCTTCTAATTTGGCATACCATATGGCCGCCACACCCGACAGGGTCCGACCGAATAGAGACAGCTTCTACAGTCTGGTGAGGCCCATTGGCCTTAAGATATCTGAAAACAATCTCAGGTGCACCATGGGATCCCCAGATCCATCAAATCGGTCGATGTGCGGCATCTTGAATCTGTCTGGCAGCGTCACAGCTGCGTCGGTATATCCGTCTTCAATGTCAGGGATGGTCTTGACTCCCTAGGATCTCTTGAATAGCTTTTTGAGCTTGCTCAACTTTAGTGCTGTGGGATCTGTCTCGAACTCAAAAGGGAAGTCCGGTAGGTTGGTGGCTACTTTGGATAATTGGGGTAGGATCTGGGGTAGAACCGGGGGTGGGGGTGGTCCTGTGGGAATGTCCGTATCATTCTGAACATTAGCTGTCTCCCCGAGGGTTGGAACTCCTGGTGAGGGAGGAGCTTGCTGCGAAGCAGATGCTCCGATTTGCTATTGTAGCCTCACGATTAACTCTGCTTGTTCAGTCATAACCGTGGCCTGTTGCTTGGTGAACTCCGCCTGTCGGACAGCGTCTTGTTGCATTGTTTTCATGCTCTCCTGAAGCTGGCGCACCATCTCCTCTAAACTTGCCATACTGTTCTGATCTGACTGAATTACCGATATATATTCCCTCTCTGCGGGAGAAACAGAGCCCTGATCCCTACTGTACTCAGGTGGGGTAGATAAGGCCCTCTGAACTGATTGCTGAACCGATGTTTTCTTCCTAACTGCCCTCCGTCTAGTAACCGGGGGTAGAGAGTGGTACACTGGTTGTCCGTCTACCAGATCCTCAGATTGATGGAGTCGACGACCTCTAGTCTAGAGCACTTGGGGAATATCTACTGGGTTAGAAGCAATTGCGCTAAACTACCTAACAAAAAGATAAATAAAGCGATAATAAGGAAATAAAACAACCAGATAAACGGACAGCATAACGGCGTAAAATAAACACACAACACACAATTGGGCATTACAACACCTTGTCGATAAGCTGAATACACTGTTCCTCAAACACTGGTCATTATCCCTGAATCACTATCCCCAAAGCTGAATCGGATGCCCGCAGATAACTGATTTCTCAAAAACACTGATACTGGTGCCCTCAGGCCTGATACTCAACTTGTAAACTGATACGCGCATTCCTTGTAGAGATACACTCCAAAAGCACATAGCAAGTAAATGAGAGCCAAAACACCCCTATGCTGGGGTAGGGTTTCCCTGTCCTATTTTGGCAGGAGCTAGGGTTTCACTATGCACGTAGCGGTTTCAAACAACCTAACATCGGGTAAGCAACCTGTCCTAGCTTGGAATGGTCACTATGGATTCCGAATATGCACTAGGTCGAATGGTCGAAAGGGTGCCCCGGTAAAACCAGGGTTTGTGTTCCCATACTGTCAAAGCCCATAACCGGTCAGCCTTATGGTCATGCCTTGACAAGACAAGCCTCCGGCAAACCGTTCAGGAATGGCAGATGGCAAACACGGTGTCCTAGGCGCACCAATGCACATGCGATGCAAAGAAACACATAAGTGAAATCAAAACAGGATATCACGAGTTCGAGTCAAGCTCTCTAAATCCCCAGCAGAGTCGCCAGAAACTGTAGACGCGCCCTTGGGCCTCACTACAGTTCGGACTCAATTTGTTGTCACGGTTCTAAATCTGAACCAAAGAGTCCAAATCCTGCAAATCATTTTGAGAAAACAGATCTTGAAAGAAGTGCCAAACATGGACTGCTTTGCCAGATACAGAGTCGCCACCTAAATATTTTTTAATGGGGGAATTTAGGAAACCCTGACTCGTTTGCCTAAGGCCACGTGTCCGTCATCACCAAAGTTGCCTCAGCCCGGGAACTTGGGTACGATTGGGGAAGGTCAGCTATGAGCACCCCCTCTCGCCCGATCCGAAGATCGGCCACTACTAACCATGATATCTTGTTTTGAAAACATTACGCGTTCTTATTCCGGTTATTAGCCTAGAATTACTATGTTATGCGCACAGCAAACAAGTATAGACCAAATCTCCTAAATTGGAACAAAACATTTCATGTTTGTTTTGAAAATGGTTTGCTACTCGCAAGTAGGCTAAAATGTAGATTTTGCCACCCTCGAGTGGGCTTTTTAGAAAAGAGGGTTTTGCCACTATCTAGTGGGCTTTAAAACTCACAGTTTTAATGCATTATTCCAATTTAGGTAATTCGACCTTCATCCACAGGCATTCAAGCAGTTATATCACATAAGCAGCTAGCCTCATGGTAATCATGCTATTATGACAACATTCGCATGCATGCGGTATGCTAAAGCATAAAAACTTACCTAGTACTCCAAGCCAAGACAGAAACCAGTTAGTACTCATATGCATGACCCTAGTTCATGTTAAGATGGCTAATGCAACACATGCAGGATGCAGCTAGAATAGGCCCGGCTACCCTAAAGATGGCATGTGAAATGCTGCAACTAACAAGTACTCAATTTGGAATTAAAATACAATGCAGTTAGTATGATGCGCCGGGCCCGGTGCATGCAAGACATATGAATGATGCAAACATGCATAGCATAAGGATGCTAATTGAAATATGCCCTAAATCTAACCATCGTAAGCAGGTAAGTAAAAGGGAGAAAGAAGTGGGGGTTGGAAGACATGCACACACGCACCCACACTTATTACAAATTAGCCCTCGCTCGGAGGGACCAAAAGAATAATACAAACCGAATAAGTAATTAACTACTCTAGCTAATTAAATATTACAAACCCTTAATTAATTAAACAAATTAACTAAGCTACTAAAGCAGTAAAACAGCCTCGGGAAGAGGGATGAATGCATGCTCGGATTGGCTTCGCTCGGAAACTCGCTGCCATAGCACTGTTGCCTCTGTTTACACTGCCTTGCTTCTCTGAAGATCACACAAATTTCCAGAACTGCTTGGAATTATTCCCTGAGTGTTTTGGAATGCCACCGGCCACATTTTAACTCCACCGGCCATAGAATGTTCTTGTCGGCCAAATGTTGGACCATCGGCCAGCCACAGATGGCCGGTCGGCACTGTAAGCGGCCGGCTGGCCATTACTTCCTGCAGGATCCTGCAGTTGACAGCAGCAGAGGGCAAGCAGTGTATGGCATGAAATTTTCAAGCAAATGTGGACATGGCCACACTCCCTATCATGCAATAGACTCAAGGGAGCATGGTTGTAACAACCCTCGTCACTGTTTACCGATTAACTACCGAATATTGCTAAACTGCGACTGATTATGATAAGTAATGGAACTGATTGAAATACTGAACTAACTGATTGAAAACTGAAACCGAATTGATTGAGGGTATCTATTTGAATTGCATTTCTATCTGTTGCCTGTTTAATTATCTGTTCATGTTTATATGTTTAAATTGTAAATTAGAGGCCTTATCGGCGGTCGAACCAGAAATCGATGAATGTTTTATGATCATCATAATTTATGTGATTTTATGGTGTAATTATCTGAAAACTGATTTGGCATGATTAAATTAGATTAAATAATGGTAAATTACAAGAATTGGGTTTAATTACAACCTTGCCATTGTGAGTGGGCCACTATGTGAACCTTTTGAAGCCCTAGTTCATTACAACAAACATTTCCTCAGCCATTTTCATTGTTCTTGCCGATTTTAGAGAGAGAGAAACATAGAAGATTGGTCTTCATCTTGTACCTAGCTTGCAATAAGAAGATTGAAAGGAGTTTTTACTTGTTTGAGCCTCTACACTTAAACTACTAGACCTAAGGTAGATCATTGACATTCTTTATTGTGTATTTAAGTTAATTCTTGCATGATTCATGTCAAACTGTAGAGCTAAGGCATGATTTAGTTCTAGCATGTTGACTTAAAGCTTAACTGTTGCATGCATGTGTGCATTGAAGAGTTTTGGGTTGATTTCATGGCAAATGTTGCATGCATGTTCATGTTAATGTTTAGGACCATGATTTTATCTTGTTTTTGAAAGAATTGAGCTCATTAGAGCATGTATTGAAGCTTTGAATCGATTTAAAGTCATGCATGTCTTGTTTGAGATCATGTTCTTGAAAATGGGTTTGAAATTGAGGTTGTTTGAAACACCCTTGGGCTTGAATTTTATAAACGGAGCTTTAAATCATGTGATTCTATGTGTTTACAAAGGTTTTCCAGAAAATGGGCCCAAGAGGATCGAATTTGGTGTTTAAAAACTTGAGTTTTGAGCTTGGAGCTCAAATCTGGATTTTTCAAATTTTGGTCTTCCGCTCGAGCGGGGAATATGGCGCTCGAACGGGAAATTCATGCTCCCAGTACTTTGCACTGTGTTGAAGTCCGCTCGAGCGGAAATATTGACGCTTGAGTGGGACCTTATGTCTACGCTCGAGTGGCTATCGAGCGCCCGATCGAGGGTGAATTTCACCTATCCAGTACTTTTTAGTCCGCTCGAGCGGGTAAGTTGACGCTCGAGCGGGAACCGTTGTCTGCATGTCCGCTCGAGCAGGGAAATATGCGCTCGAGCGGGACCCTATTTCACTGGAAATTCTGAAAATATTTTCTAAGTGCATCTTTGCATCCTCATCCCATCCTAGGCATTCTTAGGCCTAGTTTAAGACATCTTAATGAGGATATAGATGTAGAACACACCGACGCAATTAGGGATTAAATTATTATTATCCTTCCCAATTATGTAGCTTAGTGTGTGTTCATTCTGTACTGTTTAGGGTTGGCATTTCGAGGAGACGCTCTAGCCTACTATAGCCTAGAACTCTGTGAGTAACGATTGTGTAAAGATATGTTCAAAATGATTATCTTCTAAATACTGAATTGTACTGTTTTCTGAACTGATATTGTTAACTGAATGAATGTATGTCCTATATTCTGAACTGTATTGTGGCATCCTTAGCAATTACTGTTACTGACTGTTACTGTTACAGAGATCTCTGTCGGTTCCCTTGTTGGAACCACTACTGTTTACTGATTGATGGCCATCATTGACTGTTCGGTCTTTTAAGACCTGCTGTTTACTGTACTGCTATGCTAATGGATGTACCACATATGACTGAATGACTGAAATACTGAATGACTGAAATACTGTTTAATGAACTGTTTCCATTACTGTAAGGACATTCATTCTAAACCTCTTTATGCATTGTTTTATTCATTGGGCTTTAGCTCACTGCTCATATATATATGTAGGTGTTCAGGCACCGGATCAAAGCTAGAAGCGTCAGGGTAAACTTCAGTTTTGTCAAGCCAACCACTGTGCCTCACTGCGAGGTTCCGAGCCTGCCAAGCTATGGCTTAGGGGTGTTTTTATTTCCCCGTCTGTCTCTGTACTGTTTTTGTAATGCTGTATAGACTGATAGTACTGTACTGTTAATAGGGATTAGGTCCCTGTCTTCTGAATGATTGTACATATATGTATATACTGTTTCTGTACCGAATGTAATTATGCATGGAAAGTCTTTTTGCATACAGACTGTCACAGCTCATTGGACACTGTTTTGTTACTGTAATGGCTTCCGCCATGCCCCTGTATTCTGTTTTACTGTATTACTGTTAAGTAGGCCTTCGGTAATCTCGGATTATTGGCCGGTTACGGTGCTAAACCCATAGGGGCGGGTTTGGGTCGTGACAGAGTGGTATCAGAGCGATACTTACCACGAGTTATACCGCACACACGGGTCCAAATGAGCTATAGGATGTCCGAGAAAAGTGATTAGGGCATTTCATGAGCATGAAAAGTGTGTGATTATGACATGATTGAATATATGCTAATGTGTTTAACTGTTTAAGTATGCAACTGTTTATGTTTATAATTGCTACCATTGCTTATAGTGAAATGGATAATACAAGAACTGCAAATGAATCTAAATCCTCATCCACTGAGGCAAGAATGGCAAGAATGGAAAGAATGATGGAACTAATAACTGCAAGACTAGATCAACAACAGAACCAACAGCCCCCACCTCCTCCTCCGATACAGTCGGAACAGAATGTTAATGCTAATGATGGGGACATAATTGCTCTTACCCAGAAGTTCAGCAAAATGAAACCGCCATCCTTTCAGGGAGGCCTGGAACCACTAAAAACTGAAGCATGGGTCCTTGAAACAGAAAAGTTATTTGAAGTGTTTCCGTGCTCAGAAGCAAATAAAGTACTGTTAGCTACCTTCACCTTGCAAGAAGAGGCCAGAAGGTGGTGGATGCTGATCCGTGACACCAACACTGTAGTGACTTGGGCTCAGTTTAAGGAGTCCTTCTTTGAAAATTATTTCCCCCAGTGTGTCAGGGACAGGAAAGTGACTGAATTCGAACAACTGAGACAGGGCACGATGTCCGTTGCTGAATATGAAACAAAGTTCACCGAGCTTGCTAGATATGCACCACATATGGTGGACACTGACTACAAGAAGGCCAAAAAATTTGAAGGCGGCCTTAATGTTGCAATACTCGACAGAATAAGTGTTTTAAAGCTACCGACCTATGTAGGTGTTCTCGACCGAGCATTGATGGTTGAGTCGAACATCGAAGCTGTGAAACAATCTGAAACGCCGGCATCAGAATGGCATGGTAAAAGGCAGAATTTTAAATTCAAGAAGGGCAAGCATAACCCATTGAACAAAAAACAGAATACGGGGTCAACAACTAGCCCCAGCCAAGGGAGTGGTTCCATACCACCCTGTTCCGAATGTGGTAAGAATCATAAGGGAGTTTGTTATAAACTATCTGGTGCTTGTTACAGGTGTGGCAAGGTGGGCCACATGGTTAAAGACTACCCCTCTGCTCCGCAGACCCATAGTAAAGCTGCACCAAGCGTAGCGGTATCAACTGTTGCACCAAAACCGAACCCCAAAGCTACCGGGAAGGAGCCCATGAGGCAGGGCAGAGTCTTCGCCCTAGTACCGGGAGACGTACAAAATACTAAGACCGTTGTGTCAGGTATCCTCTCTATTTGTACTCAAAACGCATATGTACTGATTGATTCGGGGTCTACACATTCATACGTATCGCATGCTTTTTCACGGAAATTGAATAGACCCTTAGAACCCATGAAATACCTGTTAGCTGTATCATCACCTGTTGGGGGATCCATGACATGTGCTTATATGTACCCTGTATGTGAAATCATTGTTGGGGATATGCATCTGTTTATTGATTTACTGCCTCTGAACATTGATCATTTCGATGTAATATTGGGGATGGACTGGTTACAGAAATATCATGCCACCATAGACTGTGTAACGAAACAAGTAGTTTTCCGTCCACCGGGTTTACCTGAATTTGTGTTTAATGGGGTTGGAGTGGTACCTCCTCCGTATTTGATTTCGTCTGTGAAAGCTGTTAAATTGATTAGAAAGGGGTGTAAAGGGTACCTGTGTTCTGTATTGACCGTATCTATTGATAATAATGCTAATGTGAACAGTATCCCTATAGTCAGAGAATTCCCAGATGTTTTCCCAGATAATCTGCCAGGGGATTTGATTGACAGGGAGATTGAATTCACCGTTGATGTGATTCTGGGAACACAGCCAGTATCTAAAGCTCCTTACCGAATGGCTCCAACTGAACTGAAAGAATTGAAAGTGCAACTACAAGAACTGTTAGACAAAAAGTTCATCAGGCCTAGTACTTCACCGTGGGGCGCACCTGTCTTGTTTATGAAAAAGAAAGACGGCTCATTGAGACTGTGTATTGATTACCGTGAACTGAACAAGGTAACTGTGAAAAATAAATACCCATTGCCTCGTATTGATGACTTATTTGATCAGTTACAGGGTGCTCAAGTGTTTTCTAAGATTGATCTCAGATCCGGATACCATCAGCTGAAAGTTAAACCTGAGGACGTTGATAAAACTGCTTTTCGAACGAGGTATGGACACTATGAATTTTTAGTTATGCCTTTTGGAGTTACCAATGCACCTGCTGCATTTATGGACCTCATGAACAGAGTCTTTAAACCATACCTTGATGACTTTATAGTTGTATTCATTGATGACATACTGATTTATTCCAAAAGTATAAAAGAACATGAACATCATCTGAGACTTGCCCTACAGACCCTAAGAGAACAGAAACTGTATGCTAAACTGTCTAAATGTGAATTTTGGCTTGATCATGTTATGTTTTTGGGGCATGTTATTAGCAAAGATGGGATTTCAGTTGATCCACAAAAAATTGAAGTTGTAGTGAACTGGCCTAGACCAACAAATGTGACAGAAGTCCGAAGCTTTTTGGGGCTAGCCGGGTATTACAGAAGATTTGTCAAAGATTTCTCCAAAATTGCCTTACCGTTGACTCAATTAACCTAGAAGGGGATATCATTTGACTGGACTGACCAAAGGGAATCAGCATTCCAAGAGTTGAAAACTCGACTTATAACTACACCAGTTCTTACCCTACCTTCAGGTACGGATGGTTATACTGTATTTAGTGATGCTTCTCATAAGGGTTTGGGGTGTGTTTTAATGCAGAATGGGAGAGTTATTGCTTATGCTTCCCGACAACTGAGACCACATGAAAAGAACTACCCAACCCATGATCTGGAACTTACTGCAGTAGTGTTTGCACTGAAAATCTGGCGTCACTATCTGTATGGGGCGACATGTGAAGTATATACCGACCACAAGAGTCTGAAGTATTTCTTCACTCAGAAAGAACTGAATATGAGGCAGCAGAGATGGCTAGAATTGATCAAAGACTATGACCTACAGATTTTGTACCATCCGGGGAAAGCCAACACTGTTGCCGATGCACTGAGCCGGAAGTCGATTGCAAATTTAGCTTGTTTGCTCATTGGACAGAAAGAGTTGCTTTGTGACCTTGAAAAATCTGAAATTGAAGTTGTTTTGAGAGAACAAGGTGGAACAATAGCTGCTATTTCTGCTCAACCGACATTGATCGAAGAAATTAAAGAGAAACAGCAAACGGATGACTTCTTGAAGAAGATCATCGAAGAAAGAGAATCTAAACCGAGACTGGGTTTCGAATTTGAAAACAATGTACTGAAATTCCAAGGAAGACTGTGTGTACCGAATGATTCTGAATTGAAAAAAAGAGTTCTGCAAGAGGGCCACAGTTCAAAATTTTCTATCTATCCAGGGAATACGAAAATGTACCAAGATCTGAAACAGAATTTCTGGTGGCCGGGAATGAAGAAAGAAATTGCTAATTTTGTATCGAAATGTCTTCATTGCCAATAAGTCAAAGCGGAACATCAGCGACCCGCAGGCTTACTGCAACCCTTACCCATACCGGAGTGGAAATGGAAACATATTACTATGGATTTTATCGTTGGATTGCCTCGCTCCAGAAAAGGTATGGACTCAATTTGGGTTATTGTTGATAGACTGACTAAATCTGCACACTTCTTACCTGTCAAGACAATTTATAATGCGGACAAATTAGCTATACTCTATATTGATGAAATTGTTAGACTGCATGGAGTGCCTATGTCTATAGTTTCTGACAGGGATTCGAAGTTTACATCGAGATTTTGGCAAAGCCTACAGACTGCATTGGGCACTGAACTGAGACTGAGTAGTGCCTATCATCCTCAGACAGATGGCCAGTCAGAAAGGACCATCCAGACTCTGGAAGATTTATTGAGAATGTGTGTCCTTGATTTCCAAGGAAACTGGGAAAGCCATTTGCCCTTAGCCGAATTCGCCTACAACAACAGCTATCATTCAAGTATTAGTATGGCGCCCTTTGAGGCATTGTATGGCAGAAAATGTAGATCTCCGATTTGCTGGGCAGAAGTTGGAGATGGGCCTTTGCTTGGGCCCAAGATTGTGTATGAAACGACTGAGAAAGTGAAACTAATACAGCAGAGACTGAAAACTGCACAGAGCCGACAGAAAAGTTATGCAGATGTCAGAAGGCGAGACAGAGAATATGAAGTAGGTGATCACGTTTTTGTGAAAGTGACACCGATGAAAGGCCAGACTCGTTTTGGAGTCAAAGGCAAGTTAGCGCCACGATATGTCGGATTGTATGAGATTATTGAGAAGATCAATCCGGTGGCGTATCAAGTTGCGCTTCCTCCTGAAATGGAGCATATGCATAACGTCTTCCACATTTCCATGTTGAGAGACTACCTTCGGGATCCTTTCCATGTGATAGAGCCTACTCGTGTAGTGCTGAGTGATGACTACACTTACGATGAACAACCTATACAGATTGTAAACAGACGGATCAAAAAGTTGAGAAACAAAGAGATCCCGTTAGTGAAAGTTGACTGGCAAAACCACGGTGGCGTGTATGCTACCTGGGAAAGGGAAGATGACATGGCGAAAAGATATTCTGAACTGTTCCCACTGAATCCTGTTTTCTTCCAAAACAAAGGTAACTCGAGTTTAAGGACTAAACTCTTTTTAAGGAGGGGAGACTGTAACAACCCTCGTCACTGTTTATCGATTAACTACCGAATATTGCTAAACTGCGACTGATTATGATAAGTAATGGAACTGATTGAAATACTGAACTGACTGATTGAAAACTGAAACCGAATTGATTGAGGGTATCTATTTGAATTGCATTTTTATCTGTTGCCTGTTTAATTATCTGTTCATGTTTATATGTTTAAACTGTAAATTGGAGGCCTTATCGGCGGCCGAACCAGAAATCGATGAATGTTTTATGATCATCATAATTTATGTGATTTTATGGTGTAATTATCTGAAAACTGATTTGGCGTGATTAAATTAGATTAAATAATGGTAAATTACAAGAATTGGGTTTAATTACAACCTTGCCATTGTGAGTGGGCCACTATGTGAACCTTTTGAAGCCCTAGTTCATTACAACAAACATTTCCTCAGCCATTTTCATTGTTCTTGCCGATTTTAGAGAGAGAGAAACATAGAAGATTGGTCTTCATCTTGTACCAAGCTTGCAATTAGAAGATTGAAAGGAGTTTTTACTTGTTTGAGCCTCTACACTTAAACTACTAGACCTAAGGTAGATCATTGACCTTCTTTATTGTGTATTTAAGTTAATTCTTGCATGATTCATGTCAAATTGTAGAGCTAAGGCATGATTTAGTTCTAGCATGTTGAATTAAAGCTTAATTGTTGCATGCATGTGTGCATTGAAGAGTTTTGGGTTGATTTTATGGCAAATGTTGCATGCATGTTCATGTTAATGTTTAGGACCATGATTTCATCTTGTTTTTGAAAGAATTGAGCTCATTAGAGCATGTATTGAAGCTTTGAATCGATTTAAAGTCATGCATGTCTTGTTTGAGATCATGTTCTTGAAAATGGGTTTGAAATTGAGGTTGTTTGAAACACCCTTGGGCTTGAATTTTATAAATGGAGCTTTAAATCATGTGATTATATGTGTTTACAAAGGTTTTCCAGAAAATGGGCCCAAGAGGATCGAATTTGGTGTTTAAAAACTTGAGTTTTGAGCTTGGAGCTCAAATCTGGATTTTCCAGATTTTGGTCTTCCGCTCGAGCGGGAAATTCGTGCTCCCAGTACTTTGCACTGTGTTGAAGTCCGCTCGAGCGAAAATATTGACGCTTGAGCGGGACCTTGTGTCTTACGCTTGAGCGGTTATCGAGCGCCCGATCGAGCGTGAATTTCACTTATCCAGTACTTTTTAGTCCGCTCGAGCGGGTAAGTTAACGCTCGAGCGGGAACCGTTGTCTGCATGTCCACTCGAGCGGGGAAATATGCGCTCGAGCGGGACCCTATTTCACTGGAAATTCTGAAAATGTTTTCTAAGTGCATCTTTGCATCCTCATCCCATCCTAGGCATTCTTAGGCCTAGTTTAAGACATCTTAATGAGGATATAGATGTAGAACACACCGAGGCAATTAGGGATTAAATTATTATTATCCTTCCCAACTGTGTAGCTTAGTGTGTGTTCATTCTGTACTGTTTAGGGTTGGCATTTCGAGGAGACGCTATAGCCTACTGTAGCCTAGAACTCTGTGAGTAACGATTGTGTAAAGATATGTTCAAAATGATTATCTTCTGAATACTGAACTGTACTATTTTCTGAACTGATATTGTTAACTGAATGAATGTATGTCCTATATTCTGAACTGTATTGTGGCATCCTTAGCAATTACTGTTACTGACTGTTACTGTTACAGAGATCTCTGTCGGTTCCCTTGTTGGAACCACTACTGTTTACTGATTGATGGCCATCATTGACTGTTCGGTCTTTTAAGACCTGCTGTTTACTGTACTGCTATGCTAATGGATGTACCACATATGACTGAATGACTGAAATACTGAATGACTGAAATACTGTTTAATGAACTGTTTCCATTACTGTAAGGACATTCATTCTAAACCTCTTTACGCATTGTGTTATTCACTGGGCTTTAGCTCACTGCTCATATATATATGTAGGTGTTCAGGCACCGGATCAAAGCTAGAAACGTCAGGGTAAACTTCAGTTTTGTCAAGTCAACCACTGTGCCTCACTGCGAGGTTCCGAGCCTGCCAAGTTATGGCTTAGGGGTGTTTTTATTTCCCCGTCTGTCTCTGTACTGTTTTTGTAATACTGCATAGACTGATAGTACTGTACTGTTAATAGGGATTAGGTCCCTGTCTTCTGAATGATTGTACATGTATGTATATACTGTTTATGTACCGAATGTAATTATGTATGGAAAGTCTTTTTGCATACAGACTGTCACAGCTCATTGGATACTGTTTTATTGCTGTAATGGCTTTCGCCATGCCCCTGTACTCTGTTTTACTGTATTACTGTTAAGCAAGCCTTCGATAATCTCGGATTACTGGCCGATTACGGTGCTAAACCCATAGGGGCGGGTTTGGGTCGTGACAATGGCCCTCGACCCTCGGGCCATCAATTGTGCATTTCGATGCATGATGGCCTAAGAGGTCGAGTTTGCAACTTGATGTAAATGCATGCAACAAACAAATGAGTGCCAATACCCTATCATATTGAGATCAAGGACATCGGCGACCGAGGATTGAGACGTGTTACATCACCTTGAGTACGAACACTCCTCAATCTTCGTGCTTGGTTTGACACCCCAAACCAAGCAATGTAATGCATGTATGCAAACATGGCTCAAGTGTACAAAAGACTATGTTACAAAACATGCCAAATGCAATGTAAGCTACTATGCAAGTGTGCAATGTGCCAAGCATGCAATGCTACAATACAACCTAGTGAGGCAACTAGGCAAAGTGGTAAACATGCAACAATGCATTGACTACAAGGATGCAACCAACATGCAATGTAATGAGTATACTACAAGATACAAATGCATGGACTTACACTAGGATGGAGGAACCTCAGCCACCTCCCCAAAACAGTGGCCAAAGTGCACTAAAATGATGATGCCAATCATGCAAAATAAGCATGCAAACTAATGAGCCTAAGACTAAGGCATGAAAAGCAGCTTTCAAGGGCACTCACGAGATGACAAACATGGATGCTAGGCTAACATATTAAGCTCTGAAAATGCATAGAGGAAGATGCCAAATCAACCATGTCATGCAAGCAAGGCATGCAACAATGATCCAAACTTGAAGCCAACCAAGAGGGGTCAAACCATGGCCATGTTAATCAAACCCCAATGAACCAAAATGACCTAAAACAGTCCTAGAGGACTCCAAAACAGGGCTGGAACATGCATGGGATAGGGCCAAAAGCATGCTACGAAATGGGCATCAAAACAAAGGCATTCAAGGTCACCGAAAGGGCATTACTCTACACCTCCCCCCACCAAACATGGCATGGACTTTCCAACCAAAAACCGAGTTTTTAATGCATCAAAATGCCCCCTAAAACCTATATGAATGGCAGCCCAAGGACTCAAACACATAGGCATGCACAAGGACTCAAACATGGAGCATAAGACCATATCTCTTCAAGGCATTGAAAGGATAACAAATGCAAGCATGTAAGCACAAAACATGGTCTGAAATGACATAATAAGTGAGTCCAAATCACTGAAATAGCCAAGGTAATGCATGCCAATGACTCACACACCCGATGCCAACATGCTAGAATGCAAAGAGACTATACAAAGCATGAAAGGCATGACCAAATCAACACCCAACAGACCTGAAGCATGGCAAAATATGACCAAAAACTTCACAAAGCTAGGCAAAAAAATGCAAGCATGATGGTCTAATGGCAAGATGCATTTCTAGACAAAATGGGGAAATACAAAGCAAGTGTATTATGCATGCAAGGGGTCAACAAACCAACATGGGACAGAGGTATAATATGACCAAAAAACACCCAAAAACCTCTGAAATGGAGCCAAAGACAACTAGGCATGTATGCTACCTTTATAAGCTTTAAACACAAGCAAAAGAGACACAAGGGGAGAGGGGTGTCCCTCCCCTATGCAAGACTTCAAAACTCCTTCTTCACCATTGAAGATCCACTAGATTTCAGTGGTGAGAAGGTCAACACACAAAAGTAACCAAAGCTTAACAAAGAGAGCACCAAAAGGGCCAAACAAGGCCTAAGAGAGGGTGGTCGACCCCCAACACCAAAACAACCTTAATGAAGTATCTCAAGCATGCAAATACAAGACTTTTTTCAATTATACACAAAGTCTAAAACAGTAAGCAAGATAGGCAAAAGTCTAGTGCAAGATTGGGGAATCTAAAGTAAGAGTGTTACCCTTGAAGAACCTTTGAAGAACAGCCAATGCAGCCCTCCTCCTCTGATCAAAATCAGTCCAAAACCTCAAGAACAAACCCTCAATGCCTCTCAAAGTCGAAGTATGGTGTAGTAGTGTGTGTTTGTGTGCAAAACTAAGGATAAAATGCACTTTAAGGCCTTTGAACACACACAAATGATGAGAGAGAGGGAGATATAGAGAGAGAAGGTATATATCAGATGTAAATATGTATATTGCTCTAGTTTTTTTGCTGAACCTCTTCAATGGAAGGAGAGACCCTCCTTATATAGGCAAGGAAAAGTGTTTAAGCTTCTCAAAGAAGCTAAACAAAAGGGTCAAAGGGACCAAGCTTCCAAATGAAGCTATCCTAAAGGTGCAAGCTTCTTGAGGAAGCCAAGACAAGGGGTCAAAGCTTCCTCAAGAAGCTTTGAGCAAAGGGTGCAAAAAAAGGGGTCAAAGGTGCAAAACAACCACATATATGCACGGGGGCAGGTCTTGTGCATTCCAGCTGGCATAGCTGGCATGCACCATGCCTGAAAAAGGCAAAAAGGTGGTACCGGCCAGAAAAGGAGGCCACCGGCCAAAAATATGGTCAGCCGGCCACACCAAATGCCGACCGGCCAATGGTATATTTCACCAATGGCCGATGGCCTCAAAATATGGCCGGTGGCCACGAGCCATGGCCGGTGGGTGCCAGGGGTAGCTAACAAGCTACTCTCTACCTTCAAAAACAAAAACACAAGTGTTTGGTGCAAAATCAAACACAGAACAGTCGAGTTGAGAGATCCTGAAGCAAGGCACGTAGCCGAGACCTCCGGGAACTCAAAACGAAACACGAACATGGGTAATCACCAAGTGTTCCAGCGGTGACGTCCAAGTCTTGAGGACGGTCAAAAATGGGGTGTCTACAGTAGGCCAATGCATTTTTTAGAGGGAAACAATATGGTGAGATGTTATCTAATGCTGCCAAGTCTTACAATAATTGGATTGGTGGGGCTCGTGAGTTGCCTATTACTTGTATGGTTGATATGAGTAGGGTTCAAATCATGACTCAATTGTCTAATAGAAGAGCTGAATCTAAAAGATGGACTACGAAATTGTGTCCAATTATGGAAAAGAAGTTGGTGGACTCTTTAAAGCTAGCTAAGTTTTGGGATGTGATTGTTGCTAGTGATACTGTGCTGGAGGTTCATTCTTCTATTTCTTTTTATGTTGATATTGGTAGACAGACTTGTTCTTACCATGAATGGCAATTGAATGGTTTTCCTTGTTGTCATGCTGTGCATGCTTTGTGTAGTAGTGGTAAAGATGTGTATGATTTCATTGATTGTTTTAGAGAGTCATACAAGGAATCTATTTATCCAGTGCCTTCAAGTGAGAGATTTGACTTTAATGATGCCGGCAGTTTGATTATCAAACCTCCTATAACAAAGAAGCAGCCCAGGCGGAACAATAAGAAGAGGATACCTTCTAGGGGTGAGAATGTGAAGCAAATCAAATGTGGGAGGTGCTTGAAATATGAGAATCACAATAAGAAGACGTGCAAGACTGTTGTTTGAGGCCATAGTCTATTCTTTTGGATTTGTATTTGAATTTGAGGAATTATGATAATAAAAAATGTGATACTTGGTATTGTGAAAGTAATGAATAAAGTTGGTTGCATTGTTTTTTCTTTTTTGATGTGTTCTTTAGTTATTGAAGTTGTTTTGTAACAGTTTTATTTTGTTTTATTTATTTATTTATTTTTTTGTGTGGATTTGGTTGGTTTTATTTTTATGAAATGTTGAGAAGGTTGTTGAAAATTTCTTATTGAAACTGTATAATATTGAAATGCAGTTTTACTACATGATATATTTATTTCATATTTTGTAGTGACAAAACTGTACAATTTTGCATTTTTATTTTCAATTTTGAAATGCAGTTCATCTATTTGTTGAGTCATGAAATGGAATGCATAATTGTGTAACATAATTTTTGTTTGAGTAATGAAACTGTATAATTTTGCAGTTTTGAGAATTATGAAAAACAACCGGATGAAACTGCATAATTTTACAGTTTTAAGAATTATTAGTAGCAACCTAATGAAACTGCATATTTTTGCAGTTTGAAGAATTATTAAAAACAACATTACTGGATGAAAATATATGCAACAACAAATGTGACGACAATAATAAGTAGAAGAACACAAACAAGTATAATAAGCACAAGAAGAATAACAACAATAATAATAACGAGAAGAAGAGTAATAATATCAATGACAACAATCATTTTTACCATAATAACAAGAAGAAGATCAATTCCCAAAAGCATATAAAGTACTTGTCAGATGTCACATGTTAAAAAAAAAAAAAAAAGTACAAAAATATGTTCACTTGAATATTTGCATTGTCAAGAAGTTTCTTCATTGTTTCTATGGTTTGGTATGTTTTGTCAACATTTGGTAGTGCTTGAGTTTCCAAGATCGGGTCTTATCATTGAGGAATTGACTAATGATTTCTGCTCGAAATTTGACCCACTCAGTTGGTCGAAGTGATTTCTGCACAGGTTGCCAATTGATATATTGGTTGATAACATTGCAGACGGTGATTGCACAATATTCCTGCAAAGTTTTAGATGAAGTTAATTAGTTAGGTAAAATTGCAAAATTTAGCAAATTGGAACATTAGTTTATTGATTTTGTATCTTACGAGTGTGGGGTTTGTTGTGGGCATTCCTCAATTGATGCAATTACTGTCTCGCACTCTTGAGATGATAAGATGTTTCCTTGATTGCTGAATAATGCTTTATTCCATCTCAGTTGATGTTGTTGCTACAAAATAGTTAGTGGGTGTTTTTGTTAGTTATAGTGATGTGTTGAGATGTTTTGAAAGGAATGGAACTAAGTAGGAAATTTTATTTAACTTACAATTTCCTTTGCAATTTCGAAGTGTTTGTTGTGGCAATATTTTGCTGGCCTCAAAGAGTCATAGTGCCTCCATATCCTATTAGCATTGTCAAAGACTACAATTGTCCAATGGTTGTCGTGGTTGATTGGGAAATAGATATATCTTTTTCATTGTTTCTAGGAAATGGTTGTCCATCATTTTTTCTCTTAATGCTTGATCTTGGTTTTGTAGTGGAGTTTGTAATTTATATATATGTTTGAAATATGTTATAAAACTATGTAGTAAGACATGTTAAGAAAGTAGAAAATTTTGCAGTTTGAATAATATTGAAAGGTATGTTAAGTTTTGCTTACATTGATGAGTGTTAAGAAAATGTAAGATCTTCCCGCGTATGGATTTCTTGCAAAGGCTAGATCATGTTTCTCAAATTCTTCAATGGATGGTTGGAGTGCCAATTTCATTTCTTAGAAGGCATCAATGACCTTAAATATGTTATATATGAGAATGTGTTAGGTTTGTGGAATAGGTTATTGAATATGAACAAAAACTGTAAAATTGTGCAGTTGGAGACCTACATTCCCATATAAGGCTTCCCTGTTGGTCAATCTGCATATATCTGAAAAGTATATGCAATTTTCATCTTGGCTGCCAGACCAAACACAAGCACTTGATTGTGTGTTGTTGATGAGTTGAATTTGGTCTTGGTCTTTTTTGGATAGGCTATGCCAAACCTTGTTTGTTTTGCGGCATGAAATGGCGAGTGGCTAGTTTTTGATTGATTCTTCCTTGATATCATCATCACTTTCCAATACTTGAACTTGTGTCTTCTCTTGATTGGCATCATCTTTTGGGTTGGTTTCAACAGCACCTTCTTTCTCTTGGCCAATATCTTCTTGCATCTTTTCTTTCTGCTGCTATTTTGCTTCATGAGCACCCTCTTTTTGCTCGGGTTCAGTAGCAGGTTCTCTCTCTGTTTCGATTTCTTCTTTTTTCTTTTCATTCTTCTTCTCTTTTTCTTCATTGGTACCTTGTGTTGGTTTGGGTACATCAGCAGCAGTTTCTATCTTGTTTCTTGTATCTTCTTTGGCTTTTGTCATTGGTTGGTATTCAAAATTTGGGTCATGTGCTTGTTTTCTTGACTTTTCTTTGATTCTCTTGACCATTGATCTTTGTTGGGGACTGCCAGTTTTTTTGGCAGACATTTCCTTCAATTGATCTTCTTTTCTATGCAATTCAGCCATGAATTTTTGTTCCATTTCTTACATTTGTGCTCTCATGGCTGATATGAGCTTGTCCTTGTCATCCTCTTTGGTTGATGTTTGTGCTTGGTCATGACCTATAAAAATGTTGGATTGTGTTTTGGTTAGTTTAATTAAATTTTGCAGTTTGCTTTAGTATTAGACAAGAGTTTACCTTGTGCATGAAATGTGTCAGATTTCTCTTGGAGTTCTTCTTGTTGTTCTGTCTTTTGTTCTTCTTGTTGTTTTGCTTGTTCTTTTTTTTCATGTTGTTGTTATTGGTCTGTCAGTTCTTGTTCATTGACTTCTTCTTGTTGTTGGTTTGTTTGTTGTTCTTGTTGTTGGCCTTCTTCTTCATCAGTATCTTCTTGTTGATCACCTTCTTCTTCTTGTTGTTCTTCTTCTTCATCATTGTCTTGTTGTTCATTAGCTTCTTCTTCTTCAGCTTTTTCTTCTTTATCAGTCACTTGTTTTTTTTCATCATCACTCTCTTCTTCTTGTTCATCACTTTCTGGTTCTTCTTGTGGTTCTTGCTTTCTTTCAATTTTTTTTTTTTTGTTGTTCTTCTTGTTCTGATTCTGATTTTGATTGATGTTCTTCTTCGAGAAAGTCATCTTCATCACTGTCTAGAAGTCTTCTTTTTTTTGTTGCTTTTGTTTGTTTTTTTCGCTTATTGTCCTTTTTATGGTCATGTTTCTTTGCTGAAGAGTCTGTTGATGTGCTTTGATTGATATGCAAAACTGTATTTTTCAGTTGTTGGGGTTAAAGCACTTTGGTCAACCTGCATTGGAACAATGTGGCATATATCAGTATACTGTAAAATTGGCCAGTTTCATAACATGAGTTGTACTGTGAGTAATGTGAGTTAAGTGTTGAAATATGTTGTTTGAAATTGAAAACTTTTACAGTTTCATAACATGAGTGATGTTAAATAGATTTGTGCGTTTAAACTGTAAACTTTTGCAGTTTCATAACATGAGTGATGTTAAATAGGTGTGTGCTTTGAAACTACAAACTTTTATAGTTTCATAATATGATTTGTACTGTTAATAATGTGAGTTAAGTGTTGAATATATGTTGTTTGAAACTAAAGAATTTTACAGTTTCATAACATAATTTTTACTATAATAACATAACATGAGTGATGTTAAATAGATTTGTGCGTTTAAACTGTAAACTTTTGCAGTTTCATAACATGAGTGATGTTAAATAGGTGTGTGCTTTGAAACTGCAAACTTTTACAGTTTCATAATATGATTTGTACTGTGAATAATGTGAGTTAAGTGTTGAATATATGTTGTTTGAAACTAAAGAATTTTACAGTTTCATAACATGATTTTTACTATAATAACTGTGAAAGGAGAGTTGAATAGATTTGTGCTATGAGAGTATAGAAGAGTTTGAATACCTTTTCAAAGTCAGCAAAACTGATGTGTTTCCACTTGGAGTACATTTTGCTAAGGTTCCACTTCATAAATCTTGGGAAGTTTTCTTTGTTGAATGGTTGGAGGAGTTTATTGTGCTCACAGTACCAGTACTGTAAAAAAAATTTGAAATATGTTAGATAGTTCGAAATAGGTGGATGTTTGATATTTTTGTGTGAAGTAGTTGAGTAGTGTGTTTACCAAGAGTAACATGGCGTATCCAGTGACATGCCTTGGGTTGTTGTTTGCATTTGCCATTGAATTCATGAGTGTGTCTTTTATTGCCTCAACCCAATTGTACTTCTTGATGTTATTGAGATTGTCAACATAGTTGAGGAAACGCCAACTAAGTGTATGGCCTGTTGTAGGCATGAGAAGTTTCAAGCATAAGTAAAGGGTGATGACCTTTGCAAGATCTTGACGATCATTGATTGATTTTCTTTTTTTTGTTTGTTGAAACATTTTGGTTAATGACTTGCCATCCAATTTCTTTACTGATTTGCATCTTCGTTTGTAAAATGCAAGCTCAAAATCCTTTAATCTTGCATAGGATTTTGTGGTGATGCTGTCTTCTCCACAGTCGATACCAAAAATGAGCCTAACATCACTGTTTCTGAGTTTCATTTCTTTTTTGCCGAGTATAAATGCTCTTTTTCTTTTGTTGTAGAGTGTTGTCATTTTTGCTACAATGGAATTGTAGCATCTGCACTAAGAGGCCTTCAGTTGTGTTGAGGAGAGCATTTATAATGGCCAAAAAAGGGGGCTTTTTCCAGCTCTGTCTGTTGGGCTTTTGTGAATTTGGCCCCCTTCAACAGTTTGATTACTGTTCTGATGTTGGAACGGTAATTAAACTGTTGGACTCTCTTTGTAGGGACTGCTCCTTTTTTCCCTTTTGATGGCTTGGTTTTTGTTTTGGGAGTTGATTGGCTTTCTTGGAGCTTTCTTTTTTTGGTTGGAGGAGCTTGTTGTTTTTTTATTGGCTTTCTTTTGTTTGTTTTTTTTATGGTTAGAGGTGTGGTTGGTGTTTGTTGTGTGGGTGGGGTCTGTGGTGTAGTTCTTGGGCTTTTTCTTGTAGGTGGTGTGGTTATTTTATGGGTTTTTTTGGTTGTTTTTGGTTGTGGTGGTTGGGTTTTTTTGTGGAGGGGGAGATTTTGGTGGCATTTCAGTGGATACAGGAGAAGGACTTTCAAAATGGGAGATATTTCAATCCTTAATTGGATTTTTGGGCATATGGGTTTGTTTCTTCCAATATCTTCTAACAGCTATTTCTGAAAAAATGAAAGCGACAGCAAGGCATAAGTAATATAGTGACAAAACTGTACAATTTTACAGTTTTATATGCAATTTAATATGAAGTTATATCTATTTGTTGTTAACAGTTACAAAATTGTATAATTTGACAGTTTGATTTGCACTTTATAATAAGTTACCTATTTGTTTTGAGTAGTGATTAAACTGTGTAATTTTGCAGTTTCATTTGCAGTTTGGATAAATTTAGATACGTTACTTATAGAGTGATGAAATGAAACTGTCTGATGTTTCAATTTTTATAAACAGTATCAACAATGAGAACAGCCCATTGTATTTTGTAAACAACAACAATAACAACGAGAAGATTAAGTATTCAACGAAATGTAGCAACAATACGAAGAAGAAAAACCAATATTTAACAACAAGAAGAAGCAAGAACAACAAGAATAAGAACAATGAGTTGAATATATAAAACTAGGGATTTATATGTAAAAACAGTGGCTTAGAATGTTTAAAAACAGGGGACTAGAATGTTTTAAAATAGGAGATTATATATAAAAGAGGGTTTATACATTTTGAAGTATGTAAAATGTGTTGTACAAGGGTATTTTATGAAAGTGTTATCGAAACGGTATATACGAAATATGAAAGAATAATGTACAAATTTGAATGAAAAATAATAGGTGAAGAGAGATGTTACTTTTTTTCCCCATTTCTGTGAATCGGAAGTCAGGAACTATGAAATTTCTTCAGAGTGATGATGGTTCTTCGTGTTGTTGAGAGTCGCCGATTGGAGAAGATGAACGGGTTGGTGTTGTGTTGGTAAGAGTCGACTGTCATGCCCCAAAATTTGGACAATTAAATATTAAATTAAGACTAAATCCCAATTAATATTCCATCATCCAAATCCTAGGGGTGAAACAAAAAAAACTAAACACCAACCAAACCATCCACTATAATCTCATAACTATCCAATATCTCCAACATTAAAGTACCAATAGATAGTCAAAATAATTTAAATAATGTACGGTTACAAACCATGCCAAATTATCCCAATACTAAAGTCATAAAAAAAATAATAATAAATACATAAATTAATATCAACCCTAAGCTCAAGAAAACAAAAGAAGTCCAAACGACAAGTCCAACACTATAGTAATTCCACATCACCACCGTAGCCCCAACTAATCCTGGAAAGGAAGCTCGACTACGCTCAAACAGAACGCACCCGAGTTGCCAAAAGACAAAACGGGTCAATATACAGGTATACTGGTATGGATATAAGATTTAACTCCCACGTGTCTACCAGACACAAACAAAAATATATTTAATTCTTGTTATGGGACAAGACAAGTAGTTTCATTCGCACCGAGATGAATGAGTAGTTTCCCGAGATACGGTGGTATTTAGTTTCTTGCCCGTACACAACGAAATATAAATTCAGTATAAAATAAACAAAATATGAATAAAAATATGGTGGGTCAGCCCTGCATAAAAATTTAGTAAGACCCACCATCCTGGAAAAAAAAAATAAAGTTAGTATAACTTAATCCTAAGTAACTTGCCGAAGAAGTATAAAAATGCACCGTTTTATACTTAAATAATTCGAATTAACCAAAACTCAAAGAACAAAAGTTGTATAGAATCAAATTTCCTAAAAGACATAGTGGACGAATTTAGTAGAAACTGAATAGGTTGAGAGAAAAATTTAATAGAATATCCTAACCGAATTTCAATCGAAAAATCTGGAACTGAAAATGAAAAGAAACTGTTGTAAGATGAATTTTTTTCGAAAAAGTTCAAAACACAAAAAGTGTTCAGAATAATGTTTTACTTCAGTTTACGCGAAACCAATAAAAATGAGCTCGTTTCGTAGATTAAAACAGCCTCTAAACTCTGCATTACTAAAATGAATCAAAACTACAATAACCAAGATCATCCGATTATAAGTTCTAATCGATCTTTTTAATAAAAAATTAAAACACAAAAGTTATCTAGAATCTCGTATACATGCCTCTACTCAAATTTCATAATTTATCGAGGTCGTTTACTATTTTTCAACATGTACAAATCAATACAATTTACACTATAACAATAAACTCATAATTAAATTCTTTGTACCTTAACTCCACCACATCTGCCCTCCACTTCCGGCCTACACATATATCTCATGTGCCTCCCATATACCTAACACCGCTCCGAAGCCAAACTTGCACGGGGATATCGTCTCGAGTTTGACCCACACTCCCCGGATGGTTAGCATATACGTACGCGCGTAAATCAGGGTACTCGTCTACTCATGAGAACGAGGCAACAATATACATATACAAAATATCTCACTCATGAGAATAAACATAACAATGCCAAGCCTAAAGCATTCAAATAAATCTCATAATCCTCACTTTTTTTTATACACTCTTTCTCACCATCACTCAAATAAAACAACAATCCATAGAGTCATGGTGGAGTATAACGAATTTATCTATAGGTTCCTAATTAATTTTAATTTCATATAATACAACCATAAAATAAATCCATATAAAAACCCTAAACCTGGCATACACAACTAATCAAAATAATTAAAATCAATCAATCAACTAATAACCCTAAACCTTACATACGCAACTAAACAAAATAATTAAAATCAATCAATTATCTAAAAAAAACCTAAACCTTACATACACAACTAATCAAAATAATTAAAATCGATCAATCATTTACATGAAAATATGAAATCAATTCAATATCAAATAAATAAAAATAAATAAATAAAGACAACGAATTAAATATAAATCAAGGGAAGTGGGTTTTGTACTCACAATATTTTTTTGAAGATCAAAGAAATATTTAAAGAACTAATGGAGCCACCAAAACAAAACCCTAATCTTTTCTTCCTCTCTTTCCCGCCGATCCCCTCTCTCTCGGCTGCATCTCTATTTTGTGATTACTCTCTCTCTCTCTCTCTCTCTCTCTCTCTCTCTCTCTCCTGTAGCTGCTCTGCTTCTCTTTTCCTTAATTTAGTTTATAACCTGCACACTTGTTATATAACCCAAACACTTGTTATAAAACCTAATAGTTATTATATTATATAATACAAATACAATATAAATACAACCTAAATAAATATGATATATATATATATATATATTTTATGTTATTAAATAACTACAACATATATAAATATATTTTATAAAAACAATACATGTAACGCCCTCTTTTTTTTTTTTGTATATATGAATATATAAATATAAATATTCTGATTAATTATATACAATTAAATACCACATTAAATTAATTAAATATCACATTAAATTAACTAAACAACACATTAAATTCTTATGTAATCACGCAATTAATGAAGTCCAAAAATAAAATAAGGCAATAATAATAAATAATGACTTACAAAAAATCAGGGTCTCTACAATATACACACCTCAAAAGAATCTCGTCCCGAGATTTGATAGGAGAGAGTACTAAACAAAAAGCTCCGAGTGCATACGCCGAACTTTCTCTTCTAACTCCCAGGTAATATCGTTCTCATCCTTGCTCCATTGCACTTTCACCAAGTTCACTTTATTGCGCCGCAACTGCTTTACATCCCGATCTAGAATAGTAACCGGTCGCACCACATACGTGAGATTATCATTAAATCTCCAACACTTCTGGTGATATTACTTGGGAAGGGTCTTGTACACACTTCCGCAATAAAGATACATGGAACACATTGTGAATCATAGCTAAAGCAGGTGATAGAGCTAGTTTGTAAGCCACATTACCAATCCTCTCAGTGATCTCATATGGTGCCACAAATCTAGGTGCCAACTTTCCCTTCTTTCCGAACCGTATGATACCCTTCATCGATGAGACCTTCAAAAGCACAAAATCTCCAACATTCAACTCAACCCCTTTACATTTTCTATCAACGTAACTCTTTTGACGACTCTGTGCAGTCTTAATACGTTCTCCATAGTCTCTCTCACCAACTCTGGCCCTAAGAATGACGCATCTCTTACCTCCATCCAACAAGCAGGTGATCGACATGGCCTCCCATACAAAGCCTCAAAACGTGCCATCGTGATACTGGAGTGATAGCTATTATTATAAGCAAACTCCACCAATGGCAAGTGTTCTTCCCAACTACTACCAAGATCAAGGACATAAGCTCTCAACGTATCCTCCAAGATCTAATTTACTTGCTCAATTTGCCCATTTGTCTGAGGATGATAACTCATTCTCAAGTCTAACCTAGCACCCAAAGCATGCTGAAAACTTTCCCAAAACTCTGCCACAAACAACGAATCACGATCCGAAACTATAAAAACTGGCGCACCATGAAGTCGCACCACCTCCCGAATATATAGCCTAGCTAGTTTATCCACAGTTCGGTGAACACTGATAGGAATAAAATGAGCAGACTTGGTGAGTCGATCCACTATCACCCAAATAGATTCATTGCCTCGCTTAGACCACGACAATCCATCCACAAAATCCATAGAGATGTACTCCCATTTCTAAGTAGGGATCTCGAGAGGCTGCAAAAGTCCAAACGGTCGTTGGTGTTCTGCTTTAACCTTTTGGCACACATAACATCGAGAAACATACTCTTCTACGTCTTTCTTCGTACCTTCCCACCAAAACGTCCTCTTCAGGGCATGATACATCTTAGTCCTACCAGGGTGAATGGTATATTGGGACCTATGGACATCATCCATAATCTCTTTCCTCAATTCAACAATGTTAGGTACACACAACCTGCCCTTAAATCTCAATCCCCCATCTGAGTCCACAGACCAATCAGTAGGACAATCATCGATTAAATCCACTACAAGGTCATCGAGCTTGCTGACGAGAAACCCATCTAAATTCTACATATGACGAACTTTACCCAGTAACGTCGGCTGCACGGTCAAACTACCAATGTATGCCCTCTTAGCACTCTCTATTAGTTGAACATCATGCATCGAAATTAACTCCAAGGATTTCCATTCCTGAATCATCAAAGAAGCTATAATCCCATGTTGTCGACTAAGTGCATCAGCGACCACATTTCCTTTTCCCGGGTGGTAAAGGATCTCAAAATCATAACTACTAACGAATTCAACTCACCTCTGTTGCCTTATGCTCAACTCTTTTTGAGAAAAGAGATATTTGAGGCTCTTGTGATCCGCGTACAACTCAAAGTGCTCCCTAAACAAGTAGTGTTGCCACATTTTCAACGCAAAAACAACTACTGCCAACTCTAAGTCATGAGTAGGGTATCGTCTCTCATGAGGTTTTAATTGTCGAGAAACATAAGATACAACCTTCTGATGCTGCATCAACACACATCCTAACCCAGTTCTACTCGCATCAGTAAACACTACTAACTTTTCCCATTGTACCGGTATAGGTAACACTGGAGCTGTAGTTAACCGTTGCTTTAACTCCTGGAAAGCTTTCTCACAATCA
The DNA here is from genome assembly GCA_030407325.1 of Camellia japonica. Lineage (NCBI taxonomy): Eukaryota > Viridiplantae > Streptophyta > Magnoliopsida > Ericales > Theaceae > Camellia > Camellia japonica. Next base: position 29,941,960 of record JAPPVO010000014.1, read on the forward strand.
TCTGTCCATAAGAACTTCACATTCTTGCGGGTCAACTTGGTCATGGGTGTTGCAATAGTGGAAAACTTCTCTATAAATCTCTTGTAATAACCGGCTAGTCCTAAAAAACTTCTCACCTCTGTAGGGTTTGTAGGTTGCTTCCATTCTTTGACCGCAACAACTTTTTCAGGATCTACCGTTATCCCTTGATTGGATACAACATATTCCAAGAATCGAACTTCTTTCTCCCAAAAGTGACATTGAACTTAGCGTATAACAGCTGCTCCCTCAAAGTCTGCAATACAACTTTCAAGTTTTCTCTGTGTTCCTCCTCATTCTTAGAATATACCAAAATATTATCTATGAAGATAATCATGAACTTATCTAGATATGGTTGAAAAATTCTGTTCATCAAGTCAATGAAATAGGCAGGAGCATTGGTCAAATCAAAAGGTATTACAGGAAATTCATATAACCATACCGGGTTTGAAAAGCATTAAGCGGTATACTTTCCTTTGACACACCCATCTGATGGTAACCCGTTCTAGGATCAAACTGAGAGAACATGGCTACCCCCTTCAACTGATCAAACAATTCATCAATTCTAGGTAGCGGATACTTATTCTTGATAGTCACCTTGTTCAGCTCTCTGTAATCTATGCATATTCAGAGAGTGCCATCTTTCTTGGAGAAAAAGATCACGGGTGCTCCCCATGGGGAGTTACTTGAACGAATGAACCCTTTTTGAAGTATCTCTTCCAGCTGCTTCTTCATCTCCACAAGCTCTTGAGGTACCGTTCTGTATGCCACCTTAGAAATTGGTGCAGTTCCTAGCACTAAGTCAATGCAAAATTCTACTACCCATCGAGGAGGAGGTCCAGGTATCTCCTAGAATACATCCTCAAACTCACGCACCACATCTACCTCACTAATATCCTGCTTAGGAATTTCCACCGAGCATAGAAAACTTGTCATCACTGACTCTTCTCTATCGCTAGAAGTGTGGGTAAGCCTTGGCATATCGGGAATATCTATATTTACAGTCTTTCCAGCACAATCTAGAGTCACAAAGTAATTTCGCAGCCAATCCACACCCAAAATAATTGTAAACCCCTCAAACCTTAAAACAATTAAGTCTGCATACAAGACTCTACCCGCAAAGTCAATATCAAAATCTTTACACATCTCATAAAGAGTAGCTGCCCCTCCTAAAGGGGTCTCAACACGAATAGGTCTAGATAAGGAGGTAGTTACAATATGTTCTCTTTCTACAAACTGTCTAGATATAAAAGAATGAGAGACACCAGTATCAAATAGTACTCTAATGGGTTGTTAAAAAAAATTAAAGATACCTTACAGCCATCACCTTCAAGTTAAACACACAGGAAGAATTCGTTCATAAATACGTAAAATAAACTCAACCACCAACCTAAACCAGCTAACCCATGTTTCCACAATCCGAGGATCACCTAAACTCTCACAAGTCTAGGGTAACCTAGGGCTTTGATACCAAACTGTCATGCCCCAAAATTTGGACAATTAAATATTAAATTAGGACTAAACGCCAATCAATATTCCATCATCCAAATCCTAGGGGGTGAAACAAAAAAAACTAAACGCCAACCAAACCATCCACCATAATCTCGTAACTATCCAATATCTCCAACATTAAAGTACCAATAAATAGTCAAAATAACTTAAAATCGATCAATCATCTACATGAAAATATGAAATCAATTCAATATCAAATAAATAAAAATAAATAAATAAAAACAACGAATTAAATATAAATCAAGGGAAGTGGGTTTTGTACTCACAATATTTTTTTGAAGATCAAAGAAATATTTAAAGAACTAATGGAGCCACCAAAACAAAACCCTAATCTTTTCTTACTCTCTTTCCCGCCAATCCCCTCTCTCTCGGCTGCATCTCTATTTTGTGATTAATCTCTCTCTCTCTCTCTCTCCCCCGTAGCTGCTGCCTCTGCTTCTCTTTTTCCTTAATTTAGTTTATAACCTACACACTTGTTATATAACCTAAACACTTCTTATAAAACCTAATAGTTATTACATTATATAATACAAATACAATATAAATACAACCTAAATAAATATGATATATATATATATATATTATGTTATTAAATAACTACAACATATATAAATATATTTTATAAAAACGATACATGTAACGCCCTCTTTTTCTTTTCTTTTTTTGTTGTATATATGAATATATAAATATAAATATTATGATTAATTATATACAATTAAATACCACATTAAATTAATTAAATATCACATTAAGTTAACTAAACAACACATTAAATTCTTATGTAATCACGCAATTAATGAAGTCCAAAAATAAAATAAGGCAATAATAATAAATAATGACTTACGAAAAATCAGGGTCGTTACAATACGATTGGAGAAGATGAGTGGGTTTGTTTTGTTGTTAGGGTAGGGTTTTAGAGGGAGTGGAGTTGAACGGTGGAGAGATGGAGGACTGAGAATGCAGAGTCGATCGGTGTTGATGTGACAGCGTACTGATCAGACTGAGATGATCGTGGGTGAAGGTTGCGCGCGTGTAAACTGGATGATATAGTGTGGGTATTTTCGTTTGATTGATAATTTGAGGACTTAATGGAGTATTAAATTTGTTTTGGGGCTAAATGGGGCATAATATATTGGGCTTGGACCTTTGGGTCAGTTTCCTAAATAGGATTCAACTTGCTTAGTTTGGATTTTTAGGATTCACTTTTTAAAAAATTGAAATTTTTTATTTTCTATGTTTTTTTTGTTTTCACTGATTTGTTTTAATATTCTAAGAATTTTTTTTTAATTTTTAGATACACTAACGTAAATACACTTAAAAAGTATAATATTTGTAAAAAAATATTTAGAAAATTCACTAAATACCAAAATTATTTTAAAAAAATACGAGAATTTAGTACATTTTTTGTATTCTTGTGTATTTATTGATTTTTTAAAATATTTTTCACAAATATTTTACTTTTTAGATACATATAAGTAAGGTGAATCTAAAAAAGTAAAAAAATTGTTTAAAATTTTAAAAATATTCACTAAAAACAAAAAAAATACGAAAAACAAAAACTCAATTTCTAGAAAATTGAATCCAAAAAATTGAAACCAAACACATTGATTATTTTTCATAGACTTAAAATGGGAAAAAAAAAAAAAAGGGATTGACATTGTATTTGTTTTATGATTAATTGCAGCCTTAAAATTAACACATTAATACTTCAACAATGCTATAGACCCCCAAAAAAACACAACCCCTACAACCCCACTCACCCGTGATTGGTCCAAGAAGAAAAGAAAACATAAATAAATAAATAAAAATACATGATTGGTCCACATTATTTTGGGGGTCATGGGTGTCCCCAACTTTGGTCCACATCATTTTGATGATGCCATTTGGGCAACTAATGCACCTGCAACTTTTATGGACCTAATGAATAGGGTTTTCAAATAATTTCTTAATGAATTTATAGTTGTGTTTATTAATGATATTCTGATTTACTCCATACTCCAAAAGCAGGGAAGGACATGAGAATCATCTGAGAACTGCCTTACAGATTTTAAGAGAAAGGATGTTGTATACAAAATTGTCTGAATGTGAATTTTGGCTTGACTATGTAACATTTTTGGGACATGTAATCAACAAAGATGGCATTACGGTGGATCCACAGAAAATTGAGGCTATTATGAATTTGCCAAGACCAACCAATGTGTCAAAAGTCAGAAGCTTTTTGGGGTTACAGGTTATTATCGTAGATTTGTGAAAGATTTCTCAAAACTTGTTATGCCATTGACACAGTTAACACAGAAAAATGTACCATTTGATTGGAATGATCAGCGGGAGTCAGCTTTTCAAGAACTAAAGACTAGATTGGTAACTACACTAATTTTGACTTTGCCTAATGGTGTTAATGCTTTTTAGATCTACAGTAACGCTTTATACAAAGGCTTAGGGCGTGTGTTAATGCAGAATGGGAATGTGATTGCGTATGCTTATCAGCAATTCCGACTGCATGAAAACAATTATCTGACCCATGACCTTGAATTGGCAGCTGTGGTTTTTGCACAGAAAATTTGTTGCCATTATCTATATAGCGTGACTTGTGAAGTGTATATTGACCATAAAAGTCATAAATATTTCTTCAACCGAAAAGAACTGAATATGAGATAGAGAAGATGGTTAGAGTTGATTAAAGATTATGACTTGCAGATTTTGTACCATCCTAGAAAGGCAAATACAGTTGCAGATGCTTTGAGTTGAAAATCCGTTGGAAATTTGTCATGCTTGCTCACCGCTTAGAAAGAGTTGCTATGTAATTTGGAAAGAAACGAAATTGAAGTTGTTTTACGTAAATAGGGTGGAGTTCTAGCCGTCATTTCTGCATAACCAGCTATACTTGAGGAAGTTAAAGAAAAGCCATTAGAAGATGAATTCTGAAGAAACTTGTGGAAGAAATTGATTCAAAACCATGACTGGGATTTACGTATGAAAATAATGTGTTGAAATTTCAAGATAGGATTTATGTACCGGATTGTTCTAAATTGAGGAATTGTATTTTACCTGAGGCTCATAGTTCTAAATTTGTTATGCATCCAAGAAACACAAAGATGTATCATGATTTGAAACAGATTTTCTGGTGGCCTAGAATAAAGAAATGTATTGTTGATTTTGTAGCTAAATGTTTGCATTGCCAACAAGTAAAGGCCGAACATCAACGTCCCGCTAGACTACTTCAACCGCTTCTAATACCGGAATAGAAATGAGAGCATATCACCATAGACTTCATTGTTGGATTGCCTCGCTCCTCCCGAGGTATGGATTCTATTTGGGTCATAGTTGATCGTTTGACTAAATCTGCTCACTTCTTACCTGTTAAAACTTTTTATAATGAGAATAAATTAGTTGACATCTATGTAAATGAGATTGTGAGACTACATGGGGTGCCAGTATCCATTGTATCTGACAGGGATTTTAAATTCACTTCAAGATTTTGGAAAAATTTGCAACATGTTTTGGGAACTGAATTGAGGCTGAGTAGTGCTTATCAGCCACAGACCGACGACCAATCTAAACGAACCATTCAAACCTTAGAAGATATGCTCAGAATGTGTGTTAGATTTCCAAGGAAATTGGGAGACCTACTTGCAATTGGTTGAATTTGTGCACAACAACAATTATCATTCGAGTATCGGTATGGCTCCTTATGAAGTTTTGTATGGTAGAAAATGCCGTTCTCCGATCTATTAGGCCGAGGTAGGTGATAGACCTTTGTTGGGACCGGAACTTATGCAAGAAATGACTGAAAACGTGAAATTGATTAAGCAAAGATTGAAAACTGTACAAAGTCGCCAAAAGAGTTATGCGGATGTCCGAAGAAGAGGCAAAGAATATGAAGTTGGGGATTGTGTGTTTATCAAAGTAACTCTTAGGAAAGGGCAAACACTATTTGGAGTGAAATGAAAGTTGGCTCTGAGATACATTGGTCCGTATGAGATTCTAGAGAAAATCAATTCAGTAACATACTGAGTGGTTTTACCTCCGATCATGGAGCAAATGCATAATGTCTTTCATATTTCAATGCTTCGAGATTACTTGAGAGATCCTTTACACGTGATTGAGCCAAAACATCTGTTATTGAAAGATGATTTTACTTATGAGGAACAACCGATTCAGATTGTCAATCGAAGGATCAAAAGGCTAAGAAACAAAGAAATTCCATTGGTGAAAATTGATTAGCAGAACCACAGAGGGACATATGCAACTTGGGAAATTGAGGAAGATATGATGAAAAGATACCCTGATTTGTTCCCTCTGGATCTGGTGTTCTTCCAAACTGAAGGTAATTCGAGTTTGGAGGACCAAACTCTTTAAGGAGGGAAGACTATAACAACCCTGACCTGTGATTTATGTTAATCTTTGATTAAGAATGCCTAATAAGTAATTAAGAGGAAATTCTAAGTTAATTACATATCAATTGTGTTATTTGTGTTTGTATTTGTCTATCGTAGAAATATATGTTTGTGTTTCTGTTCTGTTTTGCAAATTGAAAGCCTTACGGCATCCGATCATGAAATCGACTCAGTATATGTGTCGTTAAATTTTTTTAGAATTTTATAGTAAGTTTAATTGAAATCTAATTCGGAATCAAATAATTAGAATAAATTAGAGGCGGATTGATTAACTCTAATCACCATGACTAACTTAACTTAGTCTAGTCCTATAAAAGGGTCCAATTAAGCTTATATGCTCATACTTATAACCCCTTAGCTGAGATTAGAGAGAAAGGATAAGAAAGGGCTCAACAATTTGGTGAGAGAAATAAGAAATTGAAGGAGATTTGGTTGAGACTTGAGGAATTGAACTAAGACAATACTTGAATTCAACATTAGGTATGGAATTCATTCTAAATTCTTGGAATTAAGTCGTGTAGAAACTAAGTTCATGGAGTTGTAGGATCATTGTCATGAATTTGAGTGGGTTAAACATGAATTACCTTGAATATGATGAATATGAGATGAATTGCATACATGCATGTGCATTACATTGCATTTAGAGCATGTTGTCTACGAATTTGTCCCATACATGTTCATATTTTGGTTTTCGTTTAAGAATTCACCATGTTTTTGAATAGAACATCTCATTTGATCATGATTTGAAGACTTTGAATCTCGTTCATATCATGCATGTCATGTTCATATTGTGTTTTTAACATTCCAAGCTTGATTTTGTACAAATGACAAAGCTTTTAGGCTTAATTTTGTGAAATGGATTTTGACTCATAATATATTATGAATTTATAAGTGTTTTCTTAAGTTTTGGCCCAAAAGAACATGTTTTGTTGCCTTAGAATTGAGTTTTGAAGCTAGGAATGTAATTTGAAAATTCTAGAATTCTATATCACCGCTCGAGCGAAAAAGTCTAAGTTTGAGCATAAAATTCATGCTCCCAGAAGTTTCACAGAACTTTGCAGACCGCTCGAGCGACCAAAGTGGCGCTCGAGTAAGAACCTTGTTTACTCAATCTTTGACTCGAGCGATCATCAAGCGTCCGTCGAGCGAAAAAATCATACAACCAGTACTTTTGCAGACTTTGCAAACCTCTTGAGCGACCGATGTTGCGCTCGAGCGAACTGCCCTATTTTTGAAAATTTGATTAAGTGTTTCAAGTTACATTTTTGCATCCTTATTGCATCTTAGGCATTCCTAAGCCTTAATTAAGACATAATAATGAGGATAAAGATTAGAAACACACCGAAGCAAAAAAGAAATAAATTAAATGAATTCCAAGCATATGTTTCAATGTGTATCCGTTCTGTGTTTGTGTAGGTCACACGCTGTAGGCTATCTGGTTATCTACTATGTTTGTCTGCTTTATCTATTTTGTTTGTTTGCTATTGGAGCCAACTATGAGTAATAACTTTGTAAAGCTATGTTCAATTATAAATATTTTCTAGATGATATATTGTTCGTTGAATTATTATCTTCTGTATGAATGAATAGTTGTCCAATATTTCTAAAATGTATTCATTGTATCATTAGTTTCAGATGACATCTGTTATCTGTTCTGTTATATCCCAATTATGGGCAACTGAACGTCTCATGAGCCAATTGTTATGGATCCTTCTGTATGTCCCAATTATGGGCCAACTGAACGTCTCATGAGCTAACTGTACCGTATTCGTGCACATGAGTCAACTGTATGCCTTTATGGCTGTCCCTTTATAGGTCAACCATTTCTGTTAATGCTAATGGATGTACCACATACGATTGACTGTAAATTCTGATTATGAATATGATTCTGATTCCATTTCTGTTATGAATACTAATTTTTGAACAAGAATATGAATCCACTTCTGATATAAGCTGAATTCTGTTTTCTGTATCTGTTATGGACAACATTCATTAAATCCTTTACCCTATTATTATTCACTAGGCTCTAACTCACTGTATTATTTACGTATGTAGATGACTGGGCGCGTGACCAGGCTCAGAGTTGATTGCTTGGAGTTTTGTTTTGTCGGCCAACCTTTGTGCCTCCCGAGGAGGTTCCAAAAAGAATCAAGTGGTTGAGTTTTGTGAACTAAATTTCAGACTTTGTTTTCTTTTACTGAATCTAAACAAGTTTCTGTTTATCTGTATACTAGGCTAAGTCCCATTTTGGTTTAATCTGTACATGTGGGTGATGTAAGACTAATGTAATTATGACGTCACATGTGTGTATATAAAGTTTTAAATTTTTGTTCCATGTATGTCTGCACAACTTTATGGACATTGTATTTTGTATAGTTACTTCCGCTAGCCCCTTAATTATATGTTATACTGTATAAAGGTCTTCGGTAAACCAAGGATTACTGGCTGGTTACGATGCTAAACCTATAGAGGGGTTTGGGTCATGACACTGATGAACCCAATTGATTGTGGTCGTCAGTTTCCGGTGATTATATATCAGAAAGAAAAAGAGAAGAAGTAAGACGTGATCGCCGAAAATCAAGAAAAGAAAGAGAAAAGAACGAAGGCAGAGTGTGACGCCCCAAATCTACACTGAGGGTTGTAGTCAAGGGAAAGTCACTAATGAGTCCTATGGCCAATAATTAAGTAAGATCCCAAATTGTCGGAGGAGTCAAATTAGCCTCCCTTCTAAGTCCAGCTTTCTTAGGTAGCGCACTACCCTTTTGATAGATCTTAAGACGCATTGATACAAGGTCTCATAAGCAACGTCAGGGATTATATTGATGTTGGAATATAAGTACATAATAATAGGATAATTACAAATATCCTTAATTACAAAAACTCATTCCATTAACATTACATCCAAAAAGAAAATTTAAAGTTTCATATGAACCTTACAAAACATCAAAAGGGAAATTTCTAACTTTTCTAAAATAGCCAAATGTCTTCGAAGGTTTCCGGCTTGTTGTCTCCTGCTATAAGCTCCTCTTTGGCACCTGGCATGATACGCTGTGAGCTTTGAATGCCCAGTCAACACACACACACCCCATCATTTTTCCCAGTCCAATCACAACAGCATTTAAAAAAAAAACAGAGGAAAGGGATCATAGCATTTAAGTTCATAACACAGATTATATGGTTAGTTGTTAGTAGTCTAGAAATCCCCCAAAGAGATTTCGTCCTCCAAACTCCAAGAATTGGACGCGAATTATTCGGTATGCCCCATCTTTTGTTGCTTTGTTGCAGACCTTACCTCGGATGCCTACCAACGGTTATATACCGTGTAGCACCACCCACAAGGCCTCAAAAGAGACGGTAATGATGGGTCTTGCTCAAATCCCTCCTTACACCGAATTACCTAGGGTCCGAATACAACCACTCCATTCAAGGGTTCCGAAACAACCACTTGCGTAAGACTTGCTCATTTTAATCCACTACTAATATCAACTTAACATTCTCATCATTTATTATATATAACTAGTGTGGTCGTCAACCCTCTTTACCAACCCATTTAGTTTTTCCCTTTTCACCTTGAGTTCATTACATATTAGTGGTTAGCACAAGTAAGAACATAATAAGGCCATTCAAGATGAAACTCAAGCATGCAAGTATAACATATATTATAACAAATATGTCATGATAGCACAAAAGCATTAACTACAACAAGAACCACACTGTTCAGATTTCCAGCACTTCACTGGGTCAAAAATAAATATAGAAAAAATAATTTTTTAAGGGTTTCAGAAACGTGGCATCTTCAGGATTTGTAGAGAATCAAGTATAGTTTCGTAATCACTTTACGAAAGTAGGATGGCCCTTTTTGATTTTTAAATATTTAAGAAATACACAGACTCTATCTAGATTTGACAACTGTTACAAAATTTGGTGTTTATCTTAAAGTACTCATTAATTTTCTTTGAAATAAATTTTGTTTGAAAGCTAACCTTCAGAGGAAGATTTTGATATAAAAGTGAACGTGAGAACATTTTTCTATAATGTTCTAGAATTTTCTAAAGTTCTCTGTTTTAACAGGTTCTTTGCAGCAAGTATTTAGAAAAATAAAAAGAGGCATAAAAACACATCCATGGTGTTAGAAAAAATTCTCACATACTTTATATATGTCAATTAATACCCCTTTAAAACATATTTTGAGTTGGTGAAGGTTTGCTATGGAAATAAAATCAAAAACCTTGAGCAAAGCTTGTTGGAAATTACAAAGAAGAATAAGAACATTTCATTTTCAAACCATACATCATCTAACAAATGTAGTGAATCTTAGTATCATATGAAATAAATTTTTAGCATGTATTATGAGGGGGAAAAACATGATGATTCATTAAGAGAAGAGGTGTATGAGATTTACCTTAGCTTGCTAGATTTTTTTTTCCCCCTACTTGTATCTCTCTTTTTCTTCTCTTTTCTCAAACTCACTTGCTCTCCCTTTCCTTCTCTTTTCAGCCGTGGGTTGTGTGTGTATGTAGTGACAAAAAAATGAGCTAGTAAGGCTTGTATTTATAGGCCAAGGAGGAGAGAGAAAATGGTTGAATGACTTGGTTGAATTTCAATGGAATCTGGTTTGGTTGGTTTGTAATTGGATCCAATTAGAATTGGTGTTAATTAATCTTGATTAATAAAAAGTAATCCTATTTATTAGTTAATTGGGAGACAAGAGTACATTTCATTTATTGCTCTCAATTTCTCCATGTTTTCAAAGATTTTTTTGAATATTCAATTCAAGATTTGCTACATAAAAAATATAATTTTTTGGGTCTTTCTCACCTATTCACAACTGGCCATCATTCCCACATGTAAGAATTTGATTTCTTTTGAATAAACCATATTAGATATTTTGTATAAATCAATAAAATATTAGTTGTACTCTTATTGAATAAAATATTGGAGTTTTTGGGGCCAAAATGCAATAATAAAGAAAGAAAATGGTTGAATCTAAAATTTTGAAATAAAACATATATTTAACTTATATATTTAATTAAATAATGATAGGAAAATTAATTTGGGTTACGTGATGCCGATTCGCAACAAAAGGCAAAATACCGGGCCAAAACGACGATTACTAGAAATTAGGGTTTTTCTCTTATAAGTTTTCATTATAGGGTTTCTAAATTATTAATTTAGGGTTTTAAAATGTTTCCTAAGTTCTTAGAGTCGAATAGGATTTGCTGGTTAGCTCGTGTAGTCGTTCATGATTTCTAGGGTTTAATTTGCAAGAAAAGAATAAACAAGGTTTGTTATTGAAATTCTTTAACTATAAGAGTTTGGAGAAATTAAAAAAAGTTAGGGCCTCACACAGGGAGGAAGAAAAATGCTACAGGACTTTTGGGTATAAACAAAAGGTTGTAAGACTAAATAGACTACACCTCTTTCAAAGAAGGCTTATTGGTAATTTGCGCTTCTATCTATACAAAAACTTCATACAAAAATCACACTACATGAATGATATGATAATGTTATTTTAATAAAGAAACATCATCATTATGAACATTTTGTTTTAAAATAAATAGCTCTTATTAAATTATAGAGAAAATTGGTGATAAATATAATTTAGAAAGTGTCTAAGACATTAGATTCAGTGAATATTTCTTGTTGCTAAGAGATCTATGTTTTGTGAAATAGTTTGGTGAGAAGTCGTGAAGGACATTTTGTTTCGAATTTTACCCATTGACTTTTTTTTATCTGTTTGACTTTTTGTTGACTATCTGTTCAAATTGTTTAGCCTATCTATTTAAAATTTTCTCTATCTATTCAAATTTTTACCTATCTGTTTAATTTTTTTAACCTTTTCAATTCTAATTTCGTTTATTTGTTTAAATATTTGTCCAAATAAAATTCTATCTGTCCAATTTTGGTCTATCTATTCAATTTTTTTGTCTATCTGTTCAATTTTCCATCTAATTTGAACAGATCTGTTATCTTATCTGTTGAAAATCAACAATAACAGATCTGTTTAAAACAAATCTATTCTTGCAATCTACTTCTTCTACATCACTCATTATCTGTTAAAATCATTCCACAAACAAAGATTCATCATTATCACAGCACAGATTCATTATTAGCATCATCATCATCATTATTATTAACAACAACAACAACAACAACAACAACAATCCTAATCAACAATAACAAACTGTAAAGGTAAGGTGCATTTTAGTAGAAAACGCCATAAACGTAAATTGTGTGGTGTTTACCATCCATGAACCCCAATCCAAAAGATTTAGATTTGTATACATATGCATATACATACACATACACATACACACTACAACAATTTACACTTTTGGCGACCAAATTTGACGAAAAAAGGAAATTTAGTCACCAAAAATTATAGAATAGGCAACTAAAAATTACATTAGTCGGCGTTGAAAACAATTAATTTTTTTTTGTAGCTGTATATTAATTATTAGTGACTAAAAAAAAATATTCGCTAAATAAGCCACAATAAGCGACTAAAAATTGTTTTAGTCGACATTAGTTCATGTTTTAGGCTACTAAAGTTTGTTTTAGTCATGGTATACAGGTTTTTGCCTACAAAATTCTTGTATATCAAAGAGAGAGAATGAGAGAGAGAGAGAGAGAGAGAGAGTTATGTGTCGCTAATCAGATAGCTCCAGATCCCCCTTGTCGTTGGGGCATGTCGATGGAAACTTGTTGAGGAATGACACCGACCCTCGATCTAGATCTGCGTGGTAGAGGATGTGTTGGTTGATAGGAGAGGCAAGGCGAGGTGAGGTGGAGACGATGGTTGGACTACGCATGTGTAGACACCCCAGTTGGACTACGCATGTGTAGACATCCCATTTTGATCGGCCCTAAGACTTGAACAATTTCTTTTGAACACTCCATGATGAAAATTGGAATATGCCATTTTATGAATTTCTCAGTAGAAAAATCAGATTGAAACTTTAATCCTAAACCTCATCCATTTTGGCTAAATTATTAATTTGTAGTATTTTATAATTTTATGTGTGTACACATATTTTTAGGTGGTGTTATATAAATTGGTACATTTTAGCTACTTTGATAAATAGAACAAAATAAAAAAAATAATTAAAAAAAATAGAGTATGGTCAGGGTATTTTTGAGGGGGAAGTGAAAGAAAAGATAGGAAGAATATTATTATGAAAATATTTTTGGGTGGAAGAAAAGAAAAGAGAAGATAGGTCAAAAAGGTATGATTATGTTGTTGGTATTGGAGAATACAATTATGAAGACAAGTGGGTGGAAAATGATAGATTAAAAAAAATAAAAATAAATGGGGTCAGTAGGAATGATAAAGTTTTGAGTGAGAATATATGTAGTGAGCACCGAATATGAGAAGGAGGGAGCATGCATGGTCAAGGGGAAGGTGGAGAGTGTTTGTTTAGAGGAAAAAAGCTGAGAAGAGAGTGGGGGCAACATGGAGAAAAAAAGAAAAAGATGAGTTTTTATTTTTATTTTTTTAAATATCTCTCTCTCTTGAGAATGCGGGAGTTGGTGGCAAAGTTGTATAGATTTGATTATTGATTTTGATGGAGTGATAGAGAATTTTTAGCAAAGAGGGTTCTGAGTGGGGGATGAATGAGATTATGTTTTAGAGAGAAAAGCTAAGAAAGAGTGGAGGAAGAGGGCTACAAAAAAAAAAAAAAATATCTCTCTGTGTGGTCTCATCTCCTTTGATGAAGGAGTGGCCAGGTCTGTTTGTTATTGGTCTAAGTTTGGACTCATGAAGGTTGGTGTATGGGTTTTTTTGGGTGCTGGTTCAGTTAGCAGCTGGCTGGAGATGTCCTTGCTGGGTTCTGAACGCTCCAAGGAAGACGATGAAGTACTGCCTACGTGCTTCATATGCGTTCGGGTGTTCTTTTGGAGCTGGCGTGTGTGTGCCTCATGGTCAGAGTATGCGTGGGTTCAGTACCAGAGGCAAGTTTGTTTGGGTGTTATTCCGATGCCGCTTCACTGGTATTAAGAGTAAGGATGATCGGTGGTCCGTTTGTTGGTGTTCCGAAGTGGTCTTGGTTCAGTCTTCTTCGGCGCTGTTGCAATACTTCTCGCCGGAGTTGCCATGTTCGCCGGTTATTTTGGCCTTTGCCGTTGGTTTGGGGTATGATTATTATATATATATATAACTTGTGTTATTGATCAACCCGCATGGGCATGCATGTACAGATGGGTTCCTTCACCTGGGCTCACATGTAAGTAGGCTGGTTTCCCGAGTAAGGATCCTCTAGAGTTTTTTTTTCCTAAAGTTTCCTAGAGTAGTGCATTGTGTGGTTGAGATTTAATGACAAGTCACATCAATTTTTCAACATTAAATCTCAACCACACAATACACCACTTTAGGAAATTTTAGGAAAAAATACTCTAGAGGATCCTTGGTGTGGTTTCCCACTTCTATTACATATATATATATATATATATTTTATGAGAAAAGTTAGGAATCATGAAAATTTTTTCATGAAAATGATCATGAAAGATTTATGATTTTTGGATTACCTTGATTAGTGTGTGGTGCTTTATTCTAAGTGTACGAGAAAGAAATACACCTTCTCGTATAATCCTGTTGACCAAGTCTGCGCTCCTCCGTACGTCGTCGTTCTACTACCTGAAAACACAAACGTGAGCTAGCCGGCGGGGGTGTGCCGGAAACCTCTCCGATGCCTAAGTCAGCCAACAAGACAAATAGGCAAAAGCTCTATGTATTCAGGGAGCAAAGTTGCATTACCTCTCCAAAGGTGATATGGGTGAGCTTTTATAGGTTTCGCGCAGCACAATCCTAGTAGGACTATTACTCCTCCATGCAGAGTCCTCCTAGGATTCATACTCCTGAGAGACAATGCTTCTCTCAACACCCCCCTCACTGCTTAAACCAAGCGAGATGGTTTTTACCACAGCCGAACTACCTTACGACCGAAGTAAGCAAGGCACCTATGATCTTCAACCGAGCTATGCTTAGTCCGGCTCTCTACTATGGTTCGGTCCATACCCTCCTTTCCCTTATCTCGGCTTCCCACGCTAAGACCGAGCTATCCATAAGAGTGGAGCCAAACTAATTGCTGAAGACCGAACTAACCACAACACATCCCTTAACCGAAGTAGATATAAGCCTTATTGTGACCGGTCTAACTCCAAGACTACTTCTTCAGACCGGAGTAACCTATAGGGCCTGTTTACTAAGCCCTTCGTAGTGCGGCCCAAAAATGACCCACTACTTAGCTTGGCCCAATATACCCAGCTCGGTCCAATATACCCAGCTCGGCCCAATTTTCATATAAATTACCCTCTCAATTGCCCTTAATTCCACCTGCGTAGCATGATAGGGATTACCTGACCATCAGCCGAGCTAGAGTTCGTAAGCCTTTCCAGCTGAACTATAATCCTATAGCTATTCCGACCAAGCTGTGAAACCTGTTAACTTCTCCAGCCGAGCTAAAATCTATTTAGCTTATCAGCCGAGCTAAATCCAAGCCGAGCTGTGCACGTCCGGTCAAAACGTCTCTTCAATTGCAGCAACTGAAACGCTTCCCTTTCCAGTGACATGTGGCAGCCTTTGATTAGTCAATCCCAGCTGTCACGCCGTTCTTCGTACTTTGTGAATTTGAACAGTTCCCGCCCTTTTGCCTTTACACAAAACAAACTCTTCATTTCAGATTATTCACTTCTACTATTCACTTCCTCAGTTCTCATTGTTCTTCAACCTTGTACCTCTTGAAGCTCGTGTTCTTGCTGCCATTTGCTTCCATCTTGTCCTTCCTCTTCTTTACCAGGTAAGCATCATGAATTTATTTCCCTTCTCTTGTTTTTGTTCAATCCGTTTGTAGTGTGTTTTTGTAAAACACTTCTTGCTATTATGTTTGTACTTTTTCTGGAAAGAACTTTCATAAGAACACTTTGAATATCATGATGCAACCTGTAGATCATAGCTTAGATCTAAAAACATGTCCCAACCGAACTAGGATACCATTTGTGCTGTATGTAGTTTTAGGCATACTTAAACCAAACTACAACTTGAACATATCACAGTAGTTTCAATAGATCACCATCTGATTCACACTAGCCGAAATAAAAACACACTTGAACTAGAAATTCTGGCCCTCGACCGAGCTAAACCTTGGGGGGCTAAGCCAGCTTTCTCAGTTCCTAAACCGAACTCAGAAAGCTGCCCCTGGATGCCTAACCGAAGTAACAAAAATCATAGGTAGAACCGAGATAACCAAACATCTTGCTAAACCGAGATAACAAGCACCTTGGTTACAGCCGAGGTAGATCCTGTAGTACACTGCGTAGCCGAAGTAGGACTTGTCTTTTCTTGTTCTGTTTTTTGTAGCACGGTCAACGATCTGTGCTTAACACCTTGTTTTCCACTTTGCAGACTTAGGTTGCCAAGCACTTCCCTGCGCTCAGCCGAGCTACTGAGCACACTTTTTCGACCGAGATAATTTATTCTTAAATTATACAATAAATGGGGAAATATAGGTTCCTAGTAGAAACCCCAGGAGGCCTAGCCGAATTCAGAAAAGATTACAACATTCCAGCCGATGTAAATCTTATTCTAGCCAATCAAGACGTCGACCCATGGGGCAACGAAGGCTCTGTCCCCTTTACCATTCAGTCAATAATAGAAACCGGACTGCGATTCCCAGTCCAGCCACTAATCTGTGAGTTCCTTAGGCAAACCAGGCTATGCCCAACCCAACTCTCCACCAACACTTACCGAATAATAATGGGCATAGATGCGCTAAACCGCCAAACCGGTCTCAACCTAGGCTTAGCCGAAATATTACATCAATACTCCATAGGATCCAAAGACGACGGCTGGTGCTATTATTTAAGAATACGCCGTGGCCGAGAGAAAATAATAAAACACACACCGGACAAAGACCTAAATGATGATGACTTCTTCTGGGTCTCCGGCAATTTTGAGGACCATCAAGCCCGGATTCCTGGCCGAAGAATCAATTGGAAAAAAGGAGAACTCGGTATACATACTTTGGTCTCAATTCATCCATTTCTTTTAATTCGGTTTTCATTCTGAACCGGACTAACAGTTGTCTTGTTTTGCAGATAAAGCCCATCTCCTTTCAAATTACAGCTACCCCAACCTCGGTCTTCTGCGCGCCGCATTACGAGTTAAGGAGAGAAGTTGGGCAAAACTTTTGAATTTCGAGCCGACCTACCGATACAGCGGTCGCCGAAAAGTGAAGGTGACTGACTTTCTTCTTGAGGAAGCACCACAACCGGACCCCTCCTTGCCTGAAATCAACCTAATACCTCTCACAGCCGAACAGGAAATGGCAAAAAGGAACCGACTGAAGGCACTACTGACCGCAACAAACCCTGCCGAAGTACCACAAGCCGGCCGGACCACTGAAGCCGTGGTGGCCCTTCCATCCCAACAGCCATCTTCCTCTCGCCCAAGTAAACGTGCCCGGACTAGCCAAACCGAGCAACGGCTTGTGGATGAGAACGTTCTGCCGCCAAGCCCTCCTCCAAGCCCTCAGCAGAGCCTCCAACGCGAGCAGTCTGACCGAACTACCTCTTCCTCCAAATGGGCTCCTACCTTTACCTTCAACGACCGAGATATAGCCACTTCGGATTTGGTGGTTGCTGAGAAGGACCACTTGATGGCTTTTAATCTAGCCAAAAGTGTGTGCCTTCCCAAGGACATGGAGCACCATTACAAGCAGCTCAACACCGAGCTGAAGTCAATCCGGTCTTCCACTAAGTCCATGATCCTGGTAAATAACTCCCTACTTTCTATGTAATTTTTTCCCACTTTCAGTCCGGCTGAAGTTACTTTTCTCCATGCAGGACATCCAGAAAAACCAAGTTACACACCGGAGGGTCATGGAACTTAGGAGGAATACAAGGGAGGCCATGGCTGAGGCTGAGGCAAAAACAGCCGAGCTAGAAGAGGCCAAAAAACAAATGGCCGAACTACGACCAGAAAATGGTCGGCTTACCGAGCTAGCTAATTCGGTTGAAGCCGACAAATAGAAGGTTGCCAACGAGGCGAAAGACAAATATCTGCGCATTTTGGCAAAGATTGAAAAGAAAAAAGATGCCGAAATAAACGAACTGAAGGCCGAAATAAAGAAAGCCGAAAAACGAGGCTTCAAGAAGGCCGAAGTAGCATACACTCTACAATGCGACGCAGCAAAAGACCTATTTTTTAAATGTGGCTGGAGGACTGCAGTGGAGCAGCTCGGTTGTACGTCTGACACCGAGGTATACAATGCTCCGCCGTACTCCATTCCGGCTTCACTGTCGCAGTATGCTGCCGATCTTCAAAAGCAACTTCTGGAGGGGTCTGATGAAGAAGATGATGATGATGATGATGATTCTGAAGAAGATGAGCCGACTCCCACCCCGGTCATTAATGAGCAACCCAACAACCAGTCAGTTCGGCTGGAGCCGGTCATTGAAGATCTTACTAATGAGCAGCTGACTGACAAAACGCAGCCAACTGAGACGGAGGTTCAAGCCGAAACCGAGCTCCCAGCCCAAACCATGCTCCCAGCTGACACCGGACTCCGAACGAATGCCGACGATGAATTTGATGCCGAACTTGATGCACTTCTACGCTGATTTTTTCTTTCTCTTCTTTTGTATTTGAATTTTGTAACCGGGCTGTGGCCCCTCAATTGTACTTGTTTTTGACTTCAATGAAATAGTCTTCTCCAACTCTCATTCCGGTTTGTTTTCTTGTTTGAGTATGCTTGCATTTGTAATGAAATTTCCATGAATTCATTTGCTCAACTGTGATATCGGTTTTAGCTGTCTAACTCACTAGCCAACCACTCTTGAGCCGATATAACTACTTCGGCTGAAGAGTAGAAAGAGTTGGTTTAATCCAGCCAACCACTCTTAGCCGGTATAACTTACTTCGGCTGAAGAGTAACAAGTGTTGGTTTAATCTAGCCAACCACTCTTAGCCGGTATAACTTACTTCGGCTGAAGAGTAACAAGTGTTGGTTTAATCCAGCCAACCATTCTTCGGCCGATATAACTTACTTCGGCTAAAGAGTACAAAGAGTTGGTTTAATCCAGCCAACCACTCTTAGCCGGTATAACTTACTTCGGCTGAAGAGTACAAGTGTTGGTTTAATCCAGCCAACCACTCTTTAGCCATGTACTTACTTCGACTGAAGAGTAACAAGTGTTGGTTTAATCCAGCCAACCACTCTTCAGCCGTACACTTACTTCGGCTGAAGAGTATAAAGAGTTGGTTTAATCCAGCCAACCTTTAAGTTGGTTTTT
Organism: Camellia japonica; assembly: GCA_030407325.1. Taxonomy (NCBI): domain Eukaryota; kingdom Viridiplantae; phylum Streptophyta; class Magnoliopsida; order Ericales; family Theaceae; genus Camellia; species Camellia japonica. The sequence goes on from JAPPVO010000014.1 coordinate 29,961,177, forward strand.
CCAGCCAACTTAGAATAAGTGTTTTGGTTATACCGACCAAAACGTCCTGCAACCTGGATCCCGATCCTGGGCTTAGGAGGGGTGTTGGTTTAATCCAGCCAACCTCTAAGGTGGTTTTTCCAGCCAACTTAGAATAAAGTGTTTGGTTATACCGACCAAACGTCCTGCAGCCTGGATCCTGATCCTGGGCTTAGGAAGAGTTCATAGTTGGTTATTCCGGCCAACTATGTTTACAATGCTCCTAACTTACTAAAGGTACTATCTACTGAAAACAATTATACTGAAAAAGAATCGGCTTGTTTTATTGAGAAAGTAAAAAATTACACATACTTAAAAGAAAAAAAGCTAAAAATAAAACAATTTGAGATTGGCGGTGTTCCATGGCCTGGGAATCGCTTTGCCGTCCTCCTCTTCTAAGTGGTATGCCCCTTTGCCTGCTAATCCGACCACTTTGTAAGGTCCTTCCCAGTTAGGTCCCAGTTTGCCGTCACCTGGTACTAAAGTGTTTCCCATGACTTTGCGCAGTACCCAATCTCCGATCTTGAATTGCCTTGGATGCACTGTTTTGTTATACTTTCTGGACAACTCTTGTTGGTAGGAGGCGATGTGAACCAAAGCTCTGTCTCTTCTTTCTTCCGCAAGGTCAAGCTCCAATGCTATGGCTTCGCCATTTCAGTCTGGATCAAAGTTTTCGCTTCGAATTGTAGGGAGGCCAACTTCTAATGGGATGATTGCTTCCATGCCATAGGCTAAGGAGAATGGTGTTTCTCCTGTCGATCGTCGAGGCGTGGTGCGATAAGCCCATAAAACATGGGGGAGTTCTTCTGCCCACTTGCCTTTGGCTCTTTCTAACCTTTTCTTCAATCCATCCAAGACTACCTTGTTTGACGCCTCTGCCTGTTCATTTGCTTGGGGATATGCCGGTGTGGAATTGTAGAACTCTATCTTGTACTCTTCACAAAAGCCTCTGAAAATTCTGCCGTCGAACTGAGTGCCGTTGTCTGAGATCAGTGCCTTTGGTATGCCAAATCGAGTGATGATATTCTGCCAGACAAACTTCTTCACATCTTTTTCTTTGATTGACGCCAAGGCTTCTACTTCCACCCACTTTGTGAAGTAGTCGGTTGCGGCAAGAAAGAACTTCCTGTTGCCTGGTGCTGTTGGAAGTGGGCCTACTATGTCTAGTCCCCACATTGCGAAGGGCCATGGACTAGTCAAAGGTAGAAGTTCTCTGGCAGGTTGGTGTATTTGGTGTGCGAATTTCTGACACTTTTCGCATTTTTTAACATACTTCTCCGAATCTGCTTGCATGTACGGCCACCAATATCCTTGCGAGATCGCTCTGTATGCCAATGATCTTCCTCCTTGATGGCTGCCACAAACACCCTCATGTATTTCGAATAGGAATGCTTCTACTTTGCTGGGGTGAACACACTTTAAGTAAGGTCCTGAGAACGACCTCCTATATAATGCCAAGGATGGGGAGAGCCAAAATCGTTGTGACTTTGCTCGTATTCTGTTGGCTTCTTTCTTATCTTCTGGTAAGGTGCCGTCTTTCAGGAACAGTATGATGGGATCCATCCAAGAAGGGCCTAGATCGGCGCAACATATCTCTCCTGCTTCTGCGTCTTCAATGCTTGGCCTAGGCAAATAGTCGATTAGTAGTGGGTCAGGGATGGAGGTATCTGCCATTGAGGCGAAGCCTGCGAGTTCGTTTGCTCTGCTGTTTTCTTCTCTGCCGATCTGTTCTATCCTCACCACTTCAAACTTCTTTATCTCTGTTCTGACCAATTCTTGGTACTTGGCCATTCTATCATCCTTTGCCTCGTAGTCGCCAAATATTTGGTTTACCACCAACTGTGAGTCGCTGTAAACCATTAGCTCGGTGGCCTTCATGTAGAAAGCTGACTTGAGGCCTGCCAGAAGCGCTTCATACTCCGCTTCGTTGTTTGATGCTGGGAAGCCAAGGTTGATTACCTGCTCCACTACTAGGCCGTCTGGAGAGATGAGGACTATGCCAAGTCCTGCTCCATACCGGTTGGATGCTCCATCCACGAAGAGCTTCCACATCTCTCCGACGAACAACTTCCAGCAGGCGGAGGGATCAGATGATGCCTTGGGATCCTTCATGATGCTGGTGTCTTCTTCAGAGTCCATGCTCGTTGTCTACCCCTTGCTTTCTGTTTGCACCAAGTCTTTATTTGTTGGCGAGTCCTGACTTGGTGTAGCATGGTCTGTTTCTTCCTTCCTTTCTTTACTCTGGTCTGCTTTGGGGCCTGACTGAGTAACCAGTACTAGGGGTTGCGTTATTCCGACGTCAACTTCCGTCCCTAGTTCGGTTGTTTCAGTTAGGTCGACTGGGCAGATGTGATGACTTCTTGGTGTGAACTCTGCGACAAAATCTGCCAATGCTTGCGCTTTTATTGCGGTCTTAGGTTAGAACTTGATGTCGTATTGTCCCAACTCTACTGCCTACTTCAGAATTCGCCCAGAGAAGTTTGCTCTTTCAAATAAAGCCTTTAATGGGAAGGCTGTGAGAACAACTATGGTGTGGGCGTGAAAGTAATGCGACAACTTCCTTGAGGCCATCATCAAGGCCAATGCCAGTTTCTCCAGTGGCAAGTATCTTGTTTCGGCGCCCAGTAATGTCTTGCTGACATAGTAGATAGGAAGATGTTGGATTCCTTCTGCGCGGACCAATACTGCGCTAATTGCATGCTGCGAGACTGCCAGGTATAAGAAGAGTTCTTCTCCAGGGATTGGGGTTACAAGTAGCGGTGGAGAAGACATGTACTCTTTTAGGCTTTCCAGGGCGTGGTCGCATTCTTCGTCCCACTCAAACTTAGCCTTCAGTGCATGGAAGAATGGTCGTAGCCTGTCTGATGACCGGCTTATGAATCGGTTGAGCGCAGCCGCCATGCCAGTGAGATGCTGCACTTCCTTCACTGAGTTTGGCCTCTCCAGATCCTGTATTGCTTTGATCTGAGAAGGGTCCGCTTCTATACCTCGGTTGGTCACCCAGAAGCCTAGGAATTTGCCAGATCCTACTCCGAACGCACACTTCGATGCGTTGAGGCGTAACTTATGCTTCTTCAGGATCTCGAACATTTCACCTAGGTCCTTGAGATGGTCATCCTCATCTTTGCTCTTGACCACCATATCGTCGATGTAAGCCTCCATTGTTCTGCCTAACAATGGCTCAAACATCTTGGTGACCATTCTTTGAAATGTCGCCCCTGCGTTCTTCAGGCCGAAGGGCATGACCTTGTAGCAGTACAATCCTCTTGGAGTTGTGAAAGATGTGACCTCCTGGTCTGGTTCATGCATGGCGATTTGGTGGTAGCCTCTGTATGCATCCAGAAAGCTAAGTCGGTTGTGCCCTGCCGTTAAGTCTACCAGTTGATCTATCCTTGGTAGAGGAAAGCTATCTTTTGGGCACGCCTTATTGACCGTTTTGTAGTCGACGCAAACACGCCATTTGCCATTCTTCTTCGGCACTACGACGGTGTTGGAGATCCATCTTGGGTAGTGCACCTCTCTGATTGCCCCTACTTCTAGCAGGTTTCCTACTTCTTCCGCCACTATTTCGGCGTGGTGGAGTGCCGATCTGCGGGTGCGCTGAATGATTGGTCTGGCAGAAGGGTGGACATTGAGTTGGTGACAGATGAAGTTGGGATCAATGCCTGGCATGTCCTATGGGGTCCAGGCGAACACTTCGATGTTGGAGGTCAAAAATTCCAAGACCTCCAATCTCTCAGTGCTGGACAACGACGAACCAAGCAAAAAGAACTTATCCAGGTTCTTTTCATCTATTCTGACCTCCACCAAGTCCTCCACTGCTTTCTGGCTAGCCGCTTTGCCAACATCTGCGAATAGTTCATTGCTCTCAGGTTCTTCCACAGAATGAACGTATCCTTTGGCAGCGCGGCTGCCGTTTACTGTGACAAAGCACTGCTTTGACATGATCTGATCTCCATAAACTTCTTCTATTACTCCGGTGTCGTTGGGAAATCGCATCACTTGGTGGTAGGAGGACGCTACCGAGCGCATGGCATGCAGCCATGTTCTGCCCAAGATAATGTTATAGGTGGAGGGGACCTTCAATACCCAGAACTCCACTTGTTTCGTTACACTCCCTGCTCTGACTGGGAGGATAATTTTGCCGACGGGCCATTATGGCATGGAGTTGAATCCAATTAGGGGAGATACGGCAGGCGCCAAGTCTTTATCTTGCAACTTTAGTTGTTTGAAGGTTTCATAGTACATGATTTCACACGAACTACCTTGGTCAATCAGAATCCGCTTGACGTCAAAATCCTTGACTCGGAGAGTGACGACCAAGGCATCGTTGTGAGGGCAATAAATCCTTGCCAAGTCTTTATCCGAAAAAGACATGACATTTGTGGCCTCTGTCTTCCCCTTTTTGACTACTGGTTGGGCACTTAGCACCTCCCTTAAGTGCTCAGCCTTTTTGATTGAACCTCTGAGCTCGCATACACGCTCAGGTTCAAAGACTCCATGTATTACGTTGATGATGCCTTGGGGCGGGGCATCGACCGACATCCCGTTGGGGTTGTTATGGTCCTGGGGGGCTGGCTGTGCCCCTCCCTCTATGTATTTGTCCAGGTGGCCTGCTGCCACCAACTCTTCCAAGTGCTGTCTCAAGGGCGTGCAATTCTCAGTTCGGTGCCCCTTTTCTTTGTGGAAGGTGCACCGTGATCTGTCGTCGTAGTCCTTCTGAGCTTCGCCTAACTTAGCTGGCCACTTGACGAAAGGCTCGTCTCGAATCTCGCTAAGTATACGGTAGATCGGTTTCTTGAAGACCGTGGTGATAGCAGTGCGGACTCTCAACCATCTTTTATCTTGGTCTTCTCCGTTGTTTTTTCTGCCCCGTCCGTTTCGGTTCTGGCGATCTACAGTATTGACCTTTGCTGAGGTCTTCTTATCTGGTACTGCGGTTGTGCCAGATTTTGCTTTGGCACGTGCGCCATCCTCTTCTACCCTGATGTGTTGATGCACTCTTTCCATCAGGGCTTCCATGGTGAGGGGTGGTGTCATGGTGATAGAGTCCCTCAGTCTGTTCCCGACTGGAAGGCCTCTTTTGTATTGCGCAATGGCGAGATTGGTTGGGCAGTCCCCAATCTGGTTGAATGTCTCCCAGTAGCGACTGTTGTACGATCTTAGGGTCTCCTTGTCGCCCATGTCGATGGAGAGTAGCTGGTCGATCTCCACCGGAGTTTTAGTGTTTGTTCGGAACCTTGTCACGAACGCCTCCGCCAATTGCGCCCAGGAGGCTATGCTGCCTTCTGGAAGTTTCTCAAACCAAGTCAGGCCTAGGTCGCCAAGGCTTGAAGGGAATAGGATGCACATCAAGGCCTCATTACGCCGGTATACAGCCATGACCTGGCGAAAGTGGCTCAAGTGTGAGTAGGGGTCCGTCTTCCCCTCATATGTTTTGAATTTGGGCTGGAGGAAGCCTGATGGTAGGGGCGCGTTCTCTATTGCTGGGACGAATGGTGAGGTCTGCAGCCTCGCCAATGCCTTGTCCGTTAGTTCGTAGGCCGGGTGCGGTATTGGCATTCCAACCTCGACGCTTCCATGCGTCCGAGGAGCCAACCGCTGTAAGGCAGAAACTCTGTGTGGATCGCGCGTCCTGGCGTCCTCCTTCCACCGTGCTTTCTCTTCCAGCACGGTTCGTAGGTCGGATGATCTGGGCAACTCTGTCTGCCTAGACCTTGTATGGTGCGTATGCGACGGCCAATATGTGCTGCCCTCAGTGCTCGACCTGGTGTGACGAGTTCTGGAGGATCTGGACTCCGTATCGCCTGTCCTGAGGCTTTTGCTTTCTGCTTGAAAGGGTGTAGTATTCCTACTACGACTTTCCGAGTGGCGAGGGGGCGTCTTGTTTGTGCGCCCCTCTCCTGTCGCCACTTCTTTTCCTTTCACCTGGCGCTTTAGAGTTTCCATGTCTGCTGCCATCCGACGGATCAATTCGTCTTGTTCCCTGACGCGATCCTCTAAAGTTTGAGGATCAATTCTGCGTCTTTGTCTTTCTGGGCTTTGTGAACGAGAGTGATGGGGGCTGTTATTCCGCCTTCGTCCCCTTGCATCCCTCCTGGAATTTTGTCTTTGTGGTTCCAGGTTCGCCATGGGAGTCACCAAAGGTAGGCCTTCGCGCCTTGCACCCCCTTCTGGAGTTAGTCCGTCGACGGCGGACTGTGGTAATTCTTCGTTGTTCGCCATTGATTTTTGAGAGGAAAAGCCAGATCAAGAGGTTGTTCTTGTCTGAGTTCCCACAGACGGCGCCAATTGTACGGGAAAGAAATACACATTCTCGTATAATCCTGTTGACCAAGTCTGCGCTCCTCCGTACGTCGTCGTTCTACTACCTGAAAACACAAACGTGAGCTAGCCGGCGAGGGTGTGCCGGAAACCTCTCCGATGCCTAAGTCAGCCAACAAGACAAATAGGCAAAAGCTCTATGTATTCAGGGAGCAAAGTTGCATTACCTCTCCAAAGGTGATATGGGTGAGCTTTTATAGGTTTCACGCAGCACAATCCTAGTAGGACTATTACTCCTCCATGCAGAGTCCTCCTAGGATTCATACTCCTGAGAGACAATGCTTCTCTCAACACCCCCCTCACTGCTTAAACCAAGCGAGATGGTTTTTACCACAGCCGAACTACCTTACGACCGAAGTAAGCAAGGCACCTATGATCTTCACCTGAGCTATGCTTAGTCCGGCTCTCTACTATGGTTCGGTCCATACCCTCCTTTCCCTTATCTCGGCTTCCCATGCTAAGACCGAGCTATCCATAAGAGTGGAGCCAAACTAATTGCTGAAGACCGAACTAACCACAACACATCCCTTAACCGAAGTAGATATAAGCCTTATTGTGACCGGACTAATTACCACGGTTACGACCGGTCTAACTCCAAGACTACTTCTTCAGACCGGAGTAACCTATAGGGCCTGTTTACTAAGCCCTTCGTAGTGCGGCCCAAAAACGACCCACTACTTAGCTTGGCCCAATATACCCAGCTCGGTCCAATATACCCAGCTCGGCCCAATTTTCATATAAATTACCCTCTCACTACGTATAATTCAAAAGTCACAAAGTTTTCATGATTATTTTCATAAAAGATTTTTCATGATACCTAACATTGTTGATATTTTATATGTATTATATCTGAGTCGTGGGTGGCCTTGATGTAAACCGTGGGCTGGGTTTTGAGAAAATTCAAGTTTTTGGTAAATGGTTTGTGGGTTTGACCCACGAGTTTGGGATAATACCAGTGTTGGGTCAGTCCGTGGCCTACAGTGCTGGTATATGTTCGTTTTGGGCACATGTGTTTGATTGTATATGGGCTAGTTAAATAGTCCAGCACATAGAGGAAATTATGGTGTTTCTTTTATTGGGCTCATTGATTTTTGTTTTTGGACACATTGCATATATTATATGATTGGTGGGCCCATAAATTTCCGTTTAGCCATATTGCAGCGGACCATTTATAGTTGATTTTCTCATGATGATTGATTGTGTGATCCTCATGTGACTCGATATGAGGTTAATTTTGAGCCGTCTCCACCAGTGAAAAATCCAGCAATGTGCTTTTAAAACAGAAGAGAGCAATCTTCCTGCGTCAAGTAGAGTATTTTCAGGTGATCCCCAAAGCACATGAAGTTTCTTTATTTTATTTTTATGTTGAGAGCTTGTGAGGATTTTTATATTGTGTTGTAATCCCTTGGATTTGTAATATTTAAAGTGTTGTAATAATTCCCCACACCGCTTCTTTCTATCCTATTCTTTAATCGCTTTCCCTAACTGTGCATATGTATATATCTTACATGCCATACATATCTATGCTTTTATATACATGATTCATGCCTAGATCCGGCTAAATTTGCATCTTTGTGCGTTAATTGATTATTACATGATTTTATGCGCTATAACACGTTTTGCAATATTTCACATATCATGTTCTAAAAGCCGGATCTTTAGAAGTATTCTTGTATATGTATAGCATTAGGATTTTGTATATAGGATCATGCATATTTTACTAACTTTGTTTTGTAGTTGTTCGAGGAACGTTGGTAAATATGTAAGTTTTTATGCTTTAACATCCCGTTTGTGTGTGTTTTTCTTATTATGTTTAGCATTCTTACCATAAGGCTATTTGCTTATGTGATATAACTCTATGAATACCAGTGGATGGAGGTTGTGTCGCTTCATTTGGAATAGTGTTGATTTTCATGTTTGTAAACTCAATTTATTTGGGTTGTACATCTTAAAATCTCAATCTCTTTCAAAACTACATGAAATCAAGTTGTTCCAAAGTGGGTGACATAGTATATACTTGTATGCTTCACATAGTAAATTTTAGGATATATTCAATAAATCAGAATATGAACATATAAAGAAAATAAAATTCATATCATGTTTAGTAGAGGCCGATCTTTTGATCGGGTGAGGGGGGGTGCTCAATTAATGACCTTCCCCCTTCATACCTAAGGTTCCGAGCCAAACATCCTTGGTTACAACGAACAGTGGCCTTGGCACGAGTTATGGATTTTCTAATTTCCTAAAAATATTAGGCGGCGACTCTGAGATCTGATAATGCAGTCCATTTGTGACAATTCTTTTGCAATAAAATGGATTTTCTATAAAGTTTTCAAATCTGGACTCTCATCTATGTTTCACATTGCACTCGTGAGACTAGACCGAAGAGATCGAGGGTCCAAACTGTTTAACGCGCACGGGTACCCCCCGGGCATGTTATAGTATGCGGTGCCAGAGTAGAGGTGAGGATGGTTGTAACAAGCCCGCGGGGGACCTCGCTACAGCTCGGACTCGATTTCGTGTCACGGTTCTTAATCTTGAACCAAAGAGTCCAAATCCGGCAAATCGTTTTGAAAACAGATTTTTTTTGAAAGAAGTGCCAAACATGGACTGCTTTGCCAGATACAGAGTCGCCACCTAAATATTTTTTAAAATGGGAAATTTAGGAAACCCTGACTCGGTGCCAAAGGCCACGTGTCCGTCATCACCAAAGTTGCCTCGGCTCGGGAACTTGGGTACGATTGGGGAAGGTCACTTCGTGAGCACCCCCGCTCGCCCGGTCAAAGACCGGCCTCTACTAACCATGATATCTGTTTTTGAAAACCTTGTATGCTCTTATTCCGGTTATTAGCCTAGGTTACTATGTGATGCTCGCAGCAAACAAGTATAGACCGAGCCGCCTGAATTGGAACAAAACACTTCATGTTTGTTTGTTTGAAAATGGTTTGATGGTGCTACCCGCAGGTAGGCTAAGACGTGGATTTGCCACCCTCAGGTGGGCTTAGAAAACATGATTTTGCCACTGTCTAGTGGGCTTAAAAAACAAACATTTGATGAATTGTCCCAATTCAAGTAACACAACCTCCACCCACAGGCATTCAAGACAGTTATATCACATAAGCATATAGCCTCATGGTAAGCATGCTATTCATGGCAACACTCACACGCATGCAAGGATGCTAAAGCATAAAACTCACCGAGTACTCCAAGCCAAAAACGGAAGCTTATTAGAAATCATGCATGACCCTAATTATACAGAATTGCCTAATGCAACACATGCAATAATGCAACTATAACAGGCTCGGCTATTCTAAACATGGCATATGGAATGCTACAACTAACACGTACTCAATTTGGAATTGAAATACAAATGCAGTTTGTATGATGCGCCGAGCCCGGTGCGTGCAAAACAGATGAATGATGCAAACATGCTGTCATACTGTATGCTAATTGAAATATGCCCTATATCTAACCATCGTAAGCGGGTAAATAAAAGGGAAGAAAGAAATGGGGGTTGGAAGACATACATCACACTCACCCACACTTATTACAGTTATGCCCTCGCGTAGAGGGTCCGAATAAATAATACAGTCCCAAATGAAAGAATAGTACAGTCCGAAATTACAGTCCGAATAATATAGATTTCTAATTTAATTAACAAATTAAACTAAGAAAGCTATAAACTGGCATGCAAGCCAGGGGCTGCCTCGCTTCTGATAAATGATGTATGCTGGGCTGCCTTGCGCGGAAATCCACTGGGATGCCCCAATTAGCCTCTGTTTGCAATGTTTCTCGAAATGCGCGCCAGACCCCGAAAAGTTGCTGATTCCTCATTTTACTGCAACAGAGAGCAGGAAAAGGGCATAGCAATGTATTTCACAGATATATGCATGCCTCGATCCTCGTGCCACCAATCACGCATCTCGATGCATGATGGCCGAGGAGTCGGATTGCACAACTCAATATGGGATGAATGTAGATGAATGCTACAACAAAACCTAACTCCATCATGGGTAATCCGGAGCGTCGGTGACTTGGGAATTGAGACCCGTTCCGTCACTCGGAGTACGAAACGTGCCTCGTTTCCCGCGCCCGGGCTAACTCCTATCCCGAACACGATGCAATATGCATGAATGCAACTAAGATACAATCCTAACATACACAATGCTATGAAATGAGATGTCTCGGAATGCGTGCCAGACGGGCACGCAAACCGAGGAAATGATCCTAAGGCATAAAATGGCATACGTAATGCAATTGGACTTACACTAACATGAGTGAGCCTCAGCCACACTCACGTAAGAGGCCGTCGGATAAAAAAGAAGTGCCTCGAAATGCGTGCCCCCGGGCGCGCAAACCGAGGCGATGCATACGGAATGCAAAATGACATGGAAGTGATATGTAATGAGACTAAAATGAGATGTCTCGAAGTGCGTGCCCGCGGGCACGCAAACCGAGAAAATGGCATACAGGATGCAATGATGCGAAAATGGCATACAGAATGCAGAATGGACTTATACCAACATGAGAGGACCTCAGCCACTCTCACATGAGAGGCCGTCGGATGAAAATGAAGTGCCTCGAAATGCGTGCACACGGGCGCACAAACCGAGGCGATGGATTAAAACATGAAATGACATACGAAATGCGAAATGGACTTATACTAACATGAGTGAGCCTCAGCCACACTCACATGAGAGGCCGAAGATGAAAATGGGGTGCCTCGAAGTGCGCGCACAGGGGCGCGCAAACTGAGGCAATGCGTTAAAGCATGAAATGACATACGAAAATGATATGCAAACATGCAAATGGAATTTCAGCACTTACAAATGATGCAAAACAGTCCCGAAGGTGGGGAAATGATACCAAATGCCCGGAATGGTCCCGAAAAGCGATAATAAGCACCCGGAATGGCCTATAGCCATACTAAACATGCATAATTGGTACATGACATGAAAAACAGTAGCAAGGCAGCCCCAAAATAGCATTCTTTACAGTACAAAACAAGGCGAAATAGTGAGCATAGATAGGGCAACAATGGCATGCAAAAATGGGGGCCAAGAGAGGGGTATTGAAACAAGTGATGTATGTAATGCTCAAATGGAAAAGTTCCCTTCTACAACACTGATGAGGGGCTAAAAATATGCACATTTACAGTAGATGACATCCCCCAACTCAGTATGCAAACATGGTAAAAATGCTATGCAAGATTGAGGATACATAAGGCTATAACATGAGGTACCCCAAACATTCATCAAACCAGCAAAGACCCTTAATGAAATATGTCAATAAGATCAAGATATGACTCTTTCCAGTTCTGATGACGGCCGAAATCAGAAGCTAGATAAGCTTAAAAAGTATGCAAAATGGGGGTCAAAGAGGGGTATAATGACAAGTATAACATGGAGATCCCCAACAAGGTTGATCCCTTATACAATGTTGTAGAGGGACATAAAATAAGCTTACTCACAGTTCATGACATGCTCCAAAACAGATCACATGTAGGTCAAACAAGTCATGCAATTTTACGGTAAATATGAGAGATTATGAAGCAAGTGTATGATAGAGAAGCCAAACAGGGTTGAGCCCTTCTTCAATGTTGAAGAGGGGCTCAAAATAGGCCCACTCACAGTTTACATTATGCTCGAAAACAGATCACTCATAGGCCAAACAAATCATGCCAAAAACAAGGGTAAAACATGGATTCAAAGCAAGTGACACATGGAGCATGAAAAAAAGGTTGAGCCCTTCTTCAATGTTGAAGAGGGATTCAAAATAAGCACAATATCAGTTCATGAGATGCTCCAATTCAGATCACACATAGGCCAAATATTCAATGCAAAATAATGGCATATAAGAGGATATTGAAACAAGTGCAAGATGGAGGGCTCAAACAGAGTTGAGCCCTTGAACAAACATCAAGAATAGCTCAAAAGAGGACCACTTTCAGTATTGGTCGGAGCTCAAAACAGTGAGCAAGTAGGGCTAAGAAATGAGGCAAGAAAGTGGTGTAAAAGAGGAGATTTGAGACTTACCCTTGAAGACCTTTCTTTCTTTGCTTCTTGGCTTGAGAAATGTTGCTTCTAAGCCTTCAAGAACCCTTCCTTGTTGCTGGAAATGGAGTGGTGATAGTGGGACTTGATGATGATCAAGAAATGGCACTAAACTTGAAGATTTGAGAGAGATAGAGAGGGATATCAATGTGTATGCTTGAAGCCAAATTTTCTAACCCTTAGAAGAGTGTTTGAGCTGCTGTTATATGGACAAAAGGAGGGGTGTAAAGTGGAGGGAAATGCACCCAAACATTCCTCTCCAAAATATCCCCCGGATTCAGATCTTTTCTGGGGGAAACAGCTGTGCAGCTGTAAGGAACACATCCCAAGGAGCATGGCCGGCCAGGCCCTTTTTCTGCAGGTGGCCGGCCGGCCACCCCCCATGGCCGGCCGGCCAAGGGGTAAAAATGAACTCTGGAATTAATGGCCGGCCACCACACATTGGTAGCCTCCATGTGTGCTGAACAAGACCCTATGGTTCAATTTTGACAACTCTGAAACAGAGAGAGAATAGGCCAATTCAAAGAGGGGTTCAAAAGGTTCAATGAGAATTACTGGCCAGCCATATGTTTTTAGGGTCCTCCCATGTGTGTACAACACAAATATGTGGTTTTGGTTTGAAGAAAATGGCCCTAGGGTGGTCAACATCAGCCCGGAAGTGAGAAAAACGGGCGTCGGGGGGCGCCAGAAGAGCATATCTGCTTGTTGAGACAATTACTAGCCTCCCACCCTCCAGTGACCTTCCTTATGATAAAACAGAGGTACCTGCCAAAAATGAACAAAAACCGATGCAAAACAAATGCTCGGGGACCAAAACACGCAGTTTGGGGTCCCGAAAACCGGCCGTTAAGCACCGAAAGTGGTGTTTGGCCACGAAGTGGGTATCTAAGACCCCAGTGTCCCTCGAAAGGGAGTAAATGAGATGTATGCCAAAAACCGGAGGAATCGGAGATGGTTGGGTGGTCCCGAACCGAGGCACACGGCCTGACGGCTCCGAAAATCGAGAACCGGGCTCCGAAATGGGCAAAATGGCCTACGGCCACGAAAAGTAGCCCCCGGCCACTGAGAGATGGTCTACTAGACCTCTCCCTCCCCTCAGGAAAGAAAACAGAGAAAACCGAGTCCGGTTCGCAAACCGAGGCAAGGCACAAAAGAGGGTTCGGAAGTCCGGAGGTAGGGCGCACGGCCGCGACTTGAGACTTCTGAACGAGCACAATATGCAACATCACCGAGCGCTCAATCGGTGACGTCTGAGTCTTAAGGTCGGTCAAAAATGGGGTGTCTACAATGGTGGTGAACCATAGGAGAGACATCGATCAGAGTAAGGATTTTGCAGAAGAAAGAAGAAGAGAACGGTGGAGGAGGTGGTAGGGTTGGTGATGGTGATGGCGATGGCAAGGTGAGGCGGTGGGCGGCGACGGCGAGGCAAGGTGGTGGACAACAACAGTAAGGCGAAGAGAGAGAGAGAGAGAGAGAGAGAGAGAGAGAGAGAGAGAGAGTTTGATTTTCATGTTCTGATTCGTGTATATCATATATATATATATATATAAGGTATTTTTGTCATTTTGTTTGAATTTGTCATTTTAAACAAACTATTTAAGACCCTGTACATTTGTAATAACCCTCACTACTGATTACCGATTTCGTACTGAATACTGATAAACTGAGACTGATTATGATAAGTAATGAATCAACTGAAATACTGAACTGACTGACAGGAATCTGGAACTGAATTGACTGAGTATATCTAATTAATTGCATGTCTATCTGTTTGTCGTTTAATTATCTGTTTGTAATCTTATGTTTAAACTGTTAATTGAAGGTCTTATCGGCGGCCGAACCCGAAATCGATTAGTGTTTTGTGATCATCATAATTTATGTGATTTTATGGTGTAATTATCTGAAAATTGATTTGGTACGATTAAATTAGATTAATTGTCGGTAATTTGCATCATTAGGCTTATTTACAATCATGCCATTGTTAGTGGGCCATTATACCAACATAGAGGGACTTAGTCTTGCATTTGATCAACACTTTCTTCAACCTATTTTGAGTGTATAACCGACCTTAGAGAGAGAGAGAAACTTGAGGAGTTGATTTCATTTCAATTTTGCTTGTAAATTGCTTGGTAATTGAAGGAATTGGAACATAGGTTGCAAATTAAGCTTCCTCACCTTGTACTTGAAGCTCTAGGTAAGGAATTTAACCTCTCATTGTTGTGTCTAAGCTTGTTCATGCCTAGTTCTTGTATCCTTAGTGATTTCAGCCTTGAATTAGTCCATATATGTCAAATTGGAGCCTAACTCATGCATGCATGCCTTTAATTTGAAGTTTTGAAGTTGCCCTTCATGAAATGGTACATGCATTTTCATAATTTTGTAATGGTCCATGTTTTCAACTTGTTTTGGAACAATTGGCTCACTAAAGCATCTAATTGAAGCTTTGAAATGATTTGAATTCATGCATGTTTGCATGTTCTTCATGTTCATGAAAATGAGTTTGAAATTTGGATTTAATTGACTCACCCTTGGGCTTTAAATTCACAAATTGAGCTTTGAAACTTGTTGAATACTGAGTTTAAATGTATTTTCCAAAAATTGGGCCCAAGGGGTCGAGTTTTGAGCTTAGGAATGCTTGGTTTGAGCTTGGGAGGAAAATCTGGAAATTTCAGAATTTGGCTTCTACGCTCGAGCGAAGGATTCTACGCTCGAGCGACCACCGTTTACTCTGATCTTCGCTCGAGCGAAGGAATGGTGGCTCGAGCGTAAATTTCAAGCTCTCAGAATCTTAGTGCACGCAGACGCACGCTTGAGCGAGGGAAACTGCGCTCGAGCGAGGACTTGTGTCTCACGCTCGAGCGAGGGTCGAGCGTCCATCGAGCATAAATTTTGAGCATCTAGTATTTTTACTGTAGCACACAGTCCGCTCGAGCGACGGAATTCACGCTCGAGCGGAGCCCCTTTATCTGCATGTCCGCTCGAGCGTAGAAAGCCACGCTTGAGTGAGACCCCTGTTTTCTGAAAATTTTGTTAAGTGTTTAAAAGTGCATCTTTGCATCATCTTTCCATCCTAGGCATTCCTAGGGCATGTTTAAGATATCTTAATGAGGATATAGATGTAGAACCACACCAAGGCAAATTTGGGATTAAATTATTATTTTTTCCAACTGTGTAGCTTAGTGTGTGTTCACTCTGTACTGTCTAGGGTTGGCATTTCGAGGAGACGCTCTAGACTACTGTAGCCCAGAACTCTGTGAGTAACAATTGTGTAAAGATATGTTCAAAATGATTATCTTCTAAATACTGAACTGAACTGTTTACTGAACTGATATTGTTTACTGAGTGAATGTATGTCCTATATTTTGAACTGTACTGTGGCATCCTTAGCGCCTACTGTTTACTGTTACTGTTACAGAGATCTCTGTCGGTTCCCTCGTTGGAACCACTACTGTTTACTGATTGATGGCCACCATTTACTGTTCGGTCTTTTAAGACCTACTGTTTGCTGTACTGTTATGCTAATGGATGTACCACATATGACTGAATGACTGTTCTGACTGAAATACCGATTTAATGAACTGTTTTCATTACTGTAACGACATTCATTCTAAACCTCTTTACGCATTATGTTATTCACTGGGCTTTAGCTCACTGCTCATATATATATGTAGGTGTACAGGCACCGGACCAATGCTAGAAGCGTCGGGGTAAACTCCAGTTTTGTCAAGCCAACCACTGTGCCTCACTGCGAGGTTCCGAGCCTGCCAAGCTATGGCTTAGGGGTGTTTTTATTTCCCTGTCTGTCTCTGTACCGTTTTGTAATACTATATAGACTGTACCGTACTGTTTAATGGGGATTAGGTCCCTGTTCTGAATGGTTGTAAATATTGTGCATACTGTTCCGTACTATGTATATATCTATGTATGTATGAAAAATCTTTTGCATATAGACTGTCACAGCTCATTGGACATTGTTTATTTACTGTATTGGCTTCCGCCATGCCCTGTACTCTGTTATACTGTCTTACTGTTAAGCAGGCCTTCGGTAATCTCGGATTACTGGCCGGTTACGGTGCTAAACCCATAGGGGCGGGTTTTGGGTCGTGACAGAGTGGTATCAGAGCGATACTTAACCATGAGTTATACCGCACACACGTGTCCAAATGAGCTATAGGATGTCCTAGAAAAGCGATTAGGGCATTACATGAGCATGATAAGTGTGTGGTTATGACATGACTAAATATGTGCTAATGTGCCTGTTTGGCAGAGCTTAATTACAGCTTATTTCAGTTTTCAGCTTAATTTAAGCTATTTTGATGTGTTTGGTTTAGCTTATAGCTTATAGCTTATAGCTTTTTGGAAGTCAGAAATCAGCTTATTCTTTGAGTGGGGCAGGAGATGCTTTAAGAATAAGCTGGAAATCAGCTTAAGCTGAAAGTTATAAGCTATAAGCTATTGAGGCATAAGCTATAAGCACTTTCCCATAGCTCTACCAAACAGGGCCAATGTGATAAACCATTAAGTGTGCAACTGCTTATGTTATAATTGCTATAACTGCTTATAGTGAAATGGATAATGCAAGAACTGCAAATGAACCTGAATCCTCATCTACTGAAACGAGAATGGAAAGAATGGAAAGAATGATGGAACTAATAACTGCAAGACTAGAGCAACAACAAAATCAACAGCCCCCACCTCCTCCTCCGGCTGTACCGGAACAGAATGTGAATGTATAGAATGTGAATGTGAATGATGGGGACATAATTGCTCTCACCCATAAGTTCAGCAAGATGAAACCGCCATCCTTCCAGGGAGGCCTTGAATCGTTGAAGGCTGAAGCTTAGGTACTGGAGACTGAAAAGTTATTTAAGGTGTTTCCGTGCTCGGAGGCAAATAAAGTATTGTTAGCTACCTTCACCTTGCAAGAAGAGGCCAGAAGGTGGTGGATGCTAGTCTGTGACACCAACACTGTAGTGACTTGGGCTCAGTTTAAGGAGTCCTTCTTTGAAAAGTATTTTCCCCAGTGTGTCAGGGACAGAAAAGTAACTGAATTTGAACAACTGAGACAGGGCACGATGTCCGTTGCTGAATATGAGACAAAGTTCACCGAGCTTGCTAGATATGCACCACATATGGTGGACACTAACTACAAGAAGGCCAGAAAATTTGAAGGCGGCCTTAATGTGGCAATACTCGACAGAATAAGAGTTTTAAAGCTACCGACCTATGTAGGTGTTCTTGACCGAGCATTGATGGCTGAGTCGAACATCGAAGCAGTGAAACAATCTGAATCACCAGCGTCTGAATGGCGTGGTAAAAGGCAGGGTTTCAAGTTCAAGAAAGGCAAGCATAACCCATCAAATAAGAAACAAAATACGGGGTCAACAACTAGCCCCAGCCAAGGGAGTGGTTTCATTCCATCTTGTTCTGAATGTGGCAGGAAGCACAAAGGGGTTTGTTACAAAATATCTGGAGCCTGTTACAGGCGTGGCAAGGTGGGCCACATGGTTAAAGACTGCCCCTCTGCTCCGCAGGCCAGTAGTAAAGCTGCACCAAGCGCAGCAGCATCAACTGTAGCACCAAAGCCTAACCCCAAAGCTACCGGGAAAGAGCCTATGAGGCAGGGCCGAGTGTTTGCCCTAGCACCGGGAGACGTGCAAAATATTGAAACCGTTGTGTCAGGTATCCTCTCTATTTGTGCTCAAAATGCATATGTACTGATTGATTTGGGGTCTACACACTCATATGTATCGCATGCTTTTTCACAAAAATTGAGTAGACCCTTAGAATCCATGAATTATCTGTTAGCTGTATCATCACCTATTGGGGGATCCATGACATGTGCATATATGTATCCTGCTTGTGAGATTATTGTTGGGGATATGCATTTGTTTATTGATTTACTGCCACTGAACATTGATCATTTTGATGTAATATTGGGGATGGACTGGTTACAAAAGTATCATGCTACCATTGACTGTGTGTCAAAGCAAGTTGTCTTCCGTCCACCTGGGTTACCCGAATTTGTGTTTAATGGGGTTGGAGTAGTACCTCCTCCGTATTTGATTTCTTCGGTGAAAGCTGTTAAGTTGATTAGAAAAGGGTGTAAGGGATATCTGTGTTCTGTACTGACTGTATCTACTAATGATAATGTTAAAATTGATGTGAACTGTATTCCTATAGTCAGAGAATTCCTAGATGTATTTCCAGATGATCTGCCAGGGGATTTGATTGACAGGGAGATTGAGTTCACCGTTGATGTGATTCCGGGTACACAGCCAATATCTAAAGCTCCCTACAGAATGGCTCCGACTGAATAGAAGGAATTGAAAGTACAATTGCAAGAACTGTTAGACAAGAAGTTTATCAGGCCCAGTACTTCACCGTGGGGCGCACCGGTTTTGTTTGTAAAGAAGAAAGACGGCTCACTGAGACTGTGTATTGATTACCGTGAATTGAACAAGGTAACTGTGAAAAATAAATACCCAGTGCCTCGAATTGATGACTTATTTGATCAGTTACAGGGTGCTCAAGTGTTTTCTAAGATTGATCTCAGATCTGGATATCATCAGTTGAAAGTTAAACCAGAAGACATTGATAAAACTGCTTTTAGAACGAGATATGGACATTACGAATTTTTAGTTATGCCTTTTGGAGTTGCCAATGCACCTGCAGCATTTATGGACCTCATGAATAGAATCTTTAAACCGTACCTTGATGACTTTATTGTTGTATTCATTGATGATATACTGATTTACTCCAAAAGTGTAGAAGAACATGAACATCATCTGAGACTTGCCCTGCAGACCCTAAGAGAACAGAAACTGTATGCTAAACTGTCTAAATGTGAGTTTTGGCTTGATCATGTTATGTTTTTGGGGCATGTTGTTAGCAAAGATGGAATTTCTGTTGATCGCAGAAAATTGAAGCTGTAGTGAACTGGCCTAGACCAACAAATGTGACAGAAGTCCAAAGCTTTTTGGGATTGGCTGGATATTACAGAAGATTTGTCAAAGATTTCTCCAAAATTGCCTTACCATTGACTCAACTGACACAGAAAGGGATACCATTTGACTGGACTAACCAAAGGGAATCAGCGTTCCAAGAGTTGAAAACTCGATTGGTGACTGCACCGGTTCTTACCTTACCTTCAGGTACGGATGGTTATACTGTATTTAGTGATGCTTCTCATAAGGGTTTGGGGTATGTTTTAATGCAGAATGGGAGAGTTATTGCTTATGCTTCCCGACAACTGAGACCACATGAAAAGAACTACCCAACCCATGATCTGGAACTTGCTGCAGTGGTATTTGCGTTGAAAATCTGGCGTCACTATCTGTATGGGGCGATATGTGAAGTATATACCGACCACAAGAGCCTGAAATACTTCTTCACACAGAAAGAACTGAACATGAGACAACGGAGATGGCTAGAACTGATTAAAGACTATGACCTACAGATTTTGTATCATCCGGGAAAAGCCAACACCGTTGCCGATGCATTGAGTCGGAAATCGATTAGAAATTTAGCATGTTTGCTTACCGAACAGAAAGAGTTGCTTAGTGATCTTGAAAGATCTGAAATTGAAGTTGTTTTGAGAGAACAAGGTGACACAAAGGTTGCTATTGCTGCTCAACCGGCATTGATTGAGGAAATTAAAGAGAAACAGCAACAGGATGACTTCTTGAAAAAGATCATCGAAGAGAGGGAATCTAAACCGAGACCGGGGTTCAAATTTGAAAACAATGTACTGAAATTCCAAGAAAGACTATGTGTACCGAATGATCCTGAATTGAAAAGAAGAGTTCTGCAAGAAGGCCACAATTCAAAATTTTCTATCCACCCAGGAAATACGAAAATGTACCAAGATCTGAAACAGAACTTTTGGTGGCCGAGAATGAAGAAAGGAATTGCCGACTTTGTATCAAAATGTCTTCATTGCCAACAAGTCAAAGCGGAACATCAGTGACCCACAGGCTTACTGCAACCCTTACCCATACTAGAGTGGAAATGGGAGCATATCACGATGGATTTTATCGTGGGATTGCCTCGCTCTAGAAAAGGTATGGATTCAATTTGGGTTATTGTTGATAGACTGACCAAATCTGCTCACTTCTTACCTGTCAAGACAATTTATAATGCGGACAAGTTGGCTGTCATTTATATTGATGAAATTGTTAGACTACATGGAGTGCCTGTATCCATTGTTTCTGACAGGGATTCGAAGTTTACATCGAGGTTTTGGCAAAGCCTACAGACTGCATTGGGTACTGAATTGAGACTGAATAGTGTCTATCATCCTCAGACAGATGGACAGTCAGAAAGGGCCATCTAGACTCTGGAGGATTTATTGAGAATGTGTGCCCTTGATTTTCAGGGAAACTGGGAAAGTCATTTGCCATTGGCTGAATTCGCCTACAATAACAGCTTTCATTCAAGTATTGGTATGGCGCCTTTTGAGGCATTGTATGGCAGAAAATGTAGATCTCCGATTTGCTGGGCAGAAGTTGGAGATGGGCCTTTGCTTGGGCCCAAGATTGTATATGAAACGACTGAGAAGGTGAAACTGATACAACAGCGACTGAAAACTGCACAAAGCAGACAGAAAAGTTATGCAGATGTCAGAAGACGAGACAGAGAGTATGAAGTGGGAGATCACGTTTTTGTGAAAGTGACACCAATGAAAGGCCAAACTCGTTTTGGAGTCAAAGGCAAGTTAGCGCCGAGATATGTCGGGCCGTATGAGATTATTGAGAAAATCAATCCGGTGGCGTATCAAGTTGCGCTTCCTCCTGAAATGGAGCATATGCATAACGTCTTCCACATTTCGATGTTGAGAGATTATCTCCGGGATCCTTTCCATGTGATTGAGCCTACTCGGGTAGTGTTGAGTGACGACTACATTTACGAGGAACGGCCTATACAGATTGTAAACAGACGGACCAAGAAATTGAGAAACAAAGAGATCCCGTTAGTGAAAGTTGACTGCCAAAATCATGGTGGCGTATATGCCACTTGGGAAAGGGAAGATGACATGGCTAAGAGATATCCTGAATTGTTTCCACTGGATCCTGTTTTCTTCCAGAATGAAGGTAACTCGAGTTTAGAGGACTAAACTCTTTTTAAGGAGGGGAGACAGTAATAACCCTCACCACTGATTACCGATTTCGTACCGAATACTGATAAACTGAGACTGATTATGATAAGTAATGAATCAACTGAAATACTGAACTGACTGACAGGAATCTGGAACTGAATTGACTGAGTATATCTAATTAATTGCATGTCTATCTGTTTGTCGTTTAATTATCTGTTTGTAATCTTATGTTTAAACTGTTAATTGAAGGTCTTATCGGCGGCCGAACCCGAAATCGATTAGTGTTTTGTGATCATCATAATTTATGTGATTTTATGGTGTAATTATCTGAAAATTGATTTGGTACGATTAAATTAGATTAATTGTTGGTAATTTGCATCATTAGGCTTATTTACAATTATGCCATTGTTAGTGGGCCATTATACCAACATAGAGGGACTTAGTCTTGCATTTGATCAACACTTTCTTCAACCTATTTTGAGTGTATAACCGACCTTAGAGAGAGAGAGAGAAACTTGAGGAGTTGATTTCATTTCAATTTTGCTTGTAAATTGCTTGGTAATTGAAGGAATTGGAACATAGGTTGCAAATTAAGCTTCCTTACCTTGTACTTGAAGCTCTAGGTAAGGAATTTAACCTCTCATTGTTGTGTTTAAGCTTGTTCATGCCTAGTTCTTGTATCCTTAGTGATTTGAGCCTTGAATTAGTCCATAAATGTCAAATTGGAGCCTAACTCATGCATGCATGCCTTTAATTTGAAGTTTTGAAGTTGTCCTTCATGAAATGGTACATGCATGTTCATAATTTTGTAATGGTCCATGTTTTCAACTTGTTTTGGAACAATTGGCTCACTAAAGCATCTAATTGAAGCTTTAAAATGATTTGAATTCATGCATGTTTGCATGTTCTTCATGTTCATGAAAATGGGTTTGAAATTTGGATTTAATTGACTCACCCTTGGGCTTTAAATTCACAAATTGAGCTTTGAAACTTGTTGAATACTGAGTTTAAATGTGTTTTCCAAAAATTGGGCCCAAGGGGTCGAGTTTTGAGCTTAGGAATGCTTGGTTTGAGCTTGGGAGGCAAATCTGGAAATTTCAGAATTTGGCTTCTACGCTCGAGCGAAGGATTCTATGCTCGAACGACCACCGTTTACTCTGATCTTCGCTCGAGCGAAGGAATGGTGGCTCGAGCGTAAATTTCAAGCTCTCAGAATCTTAGTGCACGCAGACGCACGCTCGAGCGAGGAAACTGCGCTCGAGTAAGGACTTGTGTCTCACGCTCGAGCGAGGGTCGAGCGTCCATCGAGCGTAAATTTTGAGCATCTAGTATTTTTACTGTAGCACACAGTCCGCTTGAGTGACGGAATTCACGCTCGAGCGGAGCCCGTTTATCTGCATGTCCACTCGAGCATAGAAAGCCACGCTCGAGCGAGACCCCTGTTTTCTGAAAATTTTGTTAAGTGTTTAAAAGTGCATCTTTGCATCCTCTTTCCATCCTAGGCATTCCTAGGGCATGTTTAAGACATCTTAATGAGGATATAGATATAGAACCACACCAAGGCAAATTAGGGATTAAATTATTATTTTTCCCAACTGTGTAGCTTAGTGTGTGTTCACTCTGTACTGTCTAGGGTTGGCATTTCAAGGAGACGCTCTAGCCTACTGTAGCCCAGAACTCTGTGAGTAACAATTGTGTAAAGATATGTTCAAAATGATTATCTTCTGAATACTGAACTGAACTGTTTACTGAACTGATATTGTTTACTGAGTGAATGTATGTCTTATATTCTGAACTGTACTGTGGCATCCTTAGCGCCTACTGTTTACTGTTACTGTTACAGAGATCTCTGTCGGTTCCCTCGTTGGAACCACTACTGTTTACTGATTGATGGCCACAATTTACTGTTCGGTTTTTTAAGACCTACTGTTTACTGTACTGTTATGCTAATGGATGTACCACATATGACTGAATGACTGTTCTGACTGAAATACCGATTTAATGAACTGTTTTCATTACTGTAACGACATTCATTCTAAACCTCTTTACGCATTATGTTATTCACTGAGCTTTAGCTCATTGCTCATATATTTATGTAGGTGTACAGGCACCGGACCAATGCTAGAAGCGTCGGGGTAAACTCCAGTTTTGTCAAGCCAACCACTGTGCCTCACTGCGAGGTTCCGAGCCTGCCAAGCTATGGCTTAGGGGTGTTTTTATTTCCCCGTCTGTCTCTGTACCGTTTTGTAATACTATATAGACTGTACCGTACTGTTTAATGGGGATTAGGTCCCTGTTCTGAATGGTTGTAAATATTGTGCATACTGTTCCGTACTGTGTATATATCTATGTATGTATGAAAAATCTTTTGCATATAAACTGTCACAGCTCATTGGACATTGTTTATTTACTGTATTGGCTTCCGCCATGCCTCTGTACTCTGTTATACTGTCTTACTGTCAAGCAGGCCTTCGGTAATCTCGAATTACTGGCCGGTTACGGTGCTAAACCCATAGGGGCGGGTTTTGGGTTGTGACAACATTTGGCCAAATAAAATTGTAATTTAGACTTTTGGATCGATTGCCCTAATTATATTATTAAATATAAAAATTCTATATAAATTTTTTATTTATATATTTAATGTTTTTCCAAATACATGCATTGTCCACATAAGTTGTTTGTGGGAAGCCACTGATGCCAACTAATTTCATTAAATGCAGGAGTACCCTAGTTATTATTATTATTTTATTTTTTTTTTGGGAAGAAATTACATCCCAGTGGTACATAAAAGTTTTTTTTACACAAACATGGAGGAGTGTAAGTTACACCCCCACAACAAAATCACTTGTACCTCATATATTTTTGTAATTTTTTTTCATCTTTATCTCACTGTACTATAATTCTCCCTTTTTCTTATTGACTGATATATAAATAAAAAAATATATATAGTGGTATACCATATGCCTCAGTTACAATTGTTATAGTCTTTAATTGTAATTTATTGTGATATTAGTTATGACTTAGTTATCACATAATTATACATATTGTGGTGTTAGTTATGACACGTATTGATTATTATATTAAATTAATTATGATTCAAAAGTTTTTGGTTATACTTTCATGTGTTTGATTATAACTTTTATTTATTTATTTATTTATTTTAAATGACTAAAGAGTATCTAATTATACCATAGCATAGCCCTCAAAGTTATGATCTTAAAATAACGTATATATTTAAATAAGTTCTAATCACAAGCATGTCACATTGTCATAATTAGTCAACTTGTATAAATTATCTTTGATGTGTGCATGTTATATTTCTATTGGAGATGGTTTCTCAAATCGACTAGAGGGTGCTGTCCCTAGGGATGGCAATTTGAATCTGGTCCGACGGGGTCTGACCCCCTGACCCCAATTAGAACGAGTTTTTTCCAAAAATTACCCCCATAGGGGCGAGGATGGTATTGAAAATTGAATCCCCAATGATTTTCGGGCCGGGGACGGGGATTGGTTCCCCCGGTCCTGACCTCGCCCCGAATAAACCCCGAACATCCCCGTACATATAATATATTTCTAAATCTTATTTTCAACCTCTCCCACTTACATACACCGTTGAATCCCTTATTTCCTATCTTATTCATTCTCTCTCTCTCTCTCTCTCTCTCTCTCTCTCTCTCTTCCCTTCACCGTCGATCTTCTTCACTTGCCACTCTCTCCTTTACTACCGTTCTTCTTCACTCACCACCAATCTCCTCTCTCTCTCTCTCTCTCTCTCTCTCTCCTTTACTCCGTCAATCTACTTTTTCCTCTATTACCGTCATCTCCAAAGGTGATCCCACCACCACTGTTATCGTACACCATTGCAGTAACGTGACTTACCGATCGCCATCATCTATTGCACAACACTCCTTCCACAACAACACCACCGCAGCACAACACTCCATCGTCATTTGTGTCTGTTCTGTGGTTTTTTTGAACAAATCTGATTTTGTTGTTAGGGTTTTATCTGTTCAACATATCTAAATTTTTTCTATTAGGGTTTTAACAGATCTATGGTTTTTTGAATAGATTTATGACTTTTTTGAAAAATCTTGATCAATTCATATATATTATCTGATTTATCTGTTGTCACCTGTCTCTCTACTTTCTCTCTTCTCTCTCATCTCTGCTCTTCATCATCTTTGCTAATTGTTGTTGTTTTTGTATGGGGATTGTTCGAGGTCGAGGAAACCCGATCCCCGTTAGAGGATGAGAGTGGGGGTAGGGGTAGGGCCCGGGGGGAGTGATGGGTTCTCAGTCGAGGATCGGGGGCGGGAACAAGGAATTTTATAGCTCTGGGGATCGAGGACGGGAGTATAGTCACCAGCCCCGCCTCGCCCCACCTCGCCCCGTCCCGCCTCGCCCCGTTGCCATTCTTAGTTGCCCCAGTCTATGGAGGGTGTTGACCTAGTCTGTGGAGCTTGTTAGTGAGATTTATTATAGGTCTTATTTTACTGATCTGAATAATTTTATAAGCGCCTTTGTATATATTATATATATACAAAAATTTAGATCGATCTAATAATCACAATCTATTCAATTTTGAGGGATTTACGTGTAGATCTTAATAGGTGAACTTATTGTTCAATAGATGTGATAATTAATGATTTTTTTCATCAAATACTATTATAAAACGTCACTAATTGTTAATTTTCAACGCCAGTTTGAAAATTGTCAAAAAAAAAAAATGTCACTAATTATAAGTTTTAGCAACAGTTTAAAAATCGTTTAAAAAAAAGTTACTAATTTTCAACTTTTAATGATAGTTTGAAAAATTCGTCACAGAAAAATGTTAGTACTTGTAAGTTTTAGCGATAATTTGTAAAAATCATGATAAAAAAGTCACTAATTATTCATTTTTAGCAATATATGCAAAAAATCGTCACAAAAATTATTTTTAGCAACAATTTTATTAGAATTTATTTTAAATAGGACTTAATGAGAATTAAGTTCAACTATTAGAACATATTAATAGTTTACCTTTCAATTTATCACATTTGTATTAAAAAATAAACGACTAATGTGTTTCAAAAAATAGACCATTCATTTTTATTTTATTTTTATGACAAATGTGATAAACTGAATATGTTACAATTATTAGATTGGCTTAATTTTTTATCTACATAATATATTTGATGAAACCCATAAAATAAATAGTCCGAATTATTAAAACAAATCTCGTAATAGACTCTATAAACTCAAACAACACCCTTTAATTTAGATTATGAATTGAGGAGAAACCCGATCAATTTCTATCACATTTGTGGGAAAGAGAAAAATCCAAAATGGTGACAAATATCACTACAACATATAAGAGTTTTAGAGATCAAATATTTTAGTCTCTAAAAGTGAAAATTTTGTTGTAAAAGACATTTAGAAATTAATTTCTATCGTCAAAAGGATAGTTGCTAAAAGGTCATCTCGAAAAGTCAAAAGTAAGGCTTCTAGCGACAAAATTTTGAAAATGTCACTAATAAATAAACTTTTAGGGATAAAATAATTTAGCCTCAAAATAGTTTATGTTTTGACACAAAAAATTTGGTCTCAAAAGAATAATAATTCATTACTACTGTATAATTTTTATTGCTAAAAATATAATAATGACACTTTTCGCAATAAAAATATTTGGTTCTTAAAAAGAATTTTATTGCTAAATTTTAATTTCTAAAATTTTAACTTTTTTTTATAAAAAATGTTATAATAAATTCTGTATAAATAACATTTATTTTCTTTCTTGATTTTCAAAGTGTGGAGATATATTTTTGAGTACCAACACGTGGCCAAGGTGACGCCGA
This sequence comes from Camellia japonica, assembly GCA_030407325.1. Taxonomy (NCBI): domain Eukaryota; kingdom Viridiplantae; phylum Streptophyta; class Magnoliopsida; order Ericales; family Theaceae; genus Camellia; species Camellia japonica. Next base: position 29,988,503 of record JAPPVO010000014.1, read on the forward strand.
CGTGTCAGCCGAGGTGCCGCGTGTCGTGGTCATGACGCCGAGGTTATCTATGAAGATGTCGGAATCCGAGATAAGCGGATAAGGGACAAGAGTCCTAGAATGAGGAAAGACTTCAAGATGGATAAGGATAATGTTCTTAGGGAATCTATCCTTATCTCTTGAGGAGTCCAAAGTAAACACTAAATGGGAGTCCATAGAAGTCAGGCTTCTATCGGGATAAGGATTGAGTTAACTATAAAAGAAAGGTACCCCCGCGGGTCTAAGGTACGCAATTTATATTCTGAACAGTGAGTTTGCACTATTGATTATCTTTGAGAGATATACTGACTTAATCGTCGGAGTGCCCCTGGGTGGACGAACCACCACTGGAATCTTCTGTTTCTGTTGCAGGTTAGCCAGGTGTCATCTATTCTGCCAATTCTCTCCAACTGATCACTGAGTTGGCAGTGTGGTCAGAAAATCACTCACACAATTTGGCGCCGTCTGTGGGAAAGATCGGAGAATAGATGGCCAGCAACGGACAGAAGGAAAAGATTGGGGGTGACACTCCTGCTGGGAGTGGGAGACCTATTGACCTTGATGTCACAGGAGACGAATGTAACGCAGAAACTCGTGACCAGAATCACGGAGTGAAAGACATCGGCCAGACTAGCGACGCACCAAAGAAACCAGATCGAAGTGGCTACTACAACAAAGACGACCTCCAGGTATGGAAGGATAGATGCCTGCGGAGGGACGAAGAGGTCAAGGAGATGGCAAACAAATTGGCAGACCTACAATTGGTCGTCAATTTCATGATGCAGAATAACGTCATGCAGCCACCGTTCCCGCTACAGGACACGCCGATTCCAGCGGCCAATGCCCAGAAGGGAGGGCAGAAAACAATCCCCATAGCCCCTTAGCACAATGGGAGCGAAAGACACTCTCACCGACCTTCCAGGGAGGTCAGATAAAGGGAGTCAAGAAGAGAAGAATCAAGGAGGATGCATCACACAAAGGAGGCAGACCCCAAAGGACATCGGCATGTTCAGGGGCAGGCGCTATGCTTCGATACAACTCATGGAGAGGGGTCGAAAAGGACTCACCACGAAGCTGAAAGTAGTGCACCAAAAAGACTAAAAGCAGGAGATAGGCGAGCTCCTGGGAGGACAAAAGAGGACTTAAGAGATTACCTCAAGAGGAAGCAACAGATTGCCGACACCGAGGTAACCTCCCCAGATAAGCCGATGACACCATTCTTGGTGGAATTGGACAGGTTTGAGGCACCGAAGAGATTCAGTATGCCGAGGTTTCAAATATACGATGGTAAGTCAGACCCCAACTTCCACGTCGGATTATATTTGAACTCAATGGCATTGTATAGTGGGAATGAGTCGTTGCTCTGCAAAGTGTTCCCCTCATCCTTCGGGGAGATTGCATCAGATTGGTTCCACAAACTACCAAAGGGAAGCGTGAAGACTTGGGAAGGCCTGGCCCAGATGTTTGTGGCCAGGTTCGTGACAAACAAGCTGCAGCCATTAAGGGTGGATGCATAATGGCTTTGAAGATCAGCAAGGATGAAGGCCTTAGGGCCTATGCAAAAAGATACTATGAGGTGTTCAACCGAATATCCGAGTGTAATCAAGAAGTGGCGGTCGTGTCTTTCAAGAATGGCCTAAAAGACAACTGTCCAATGCGGAAGTCTTTGGCAAAGACACTGCCAAAAAGCATGGAAGAGCTCATGGCAAGAATCGAGAAGTATGCCAGAGCCGAAGAAGACATATCGGGGACAAAGGAAACAAAGCAAGAGAAAGGAAACGGCTCACCAAAGCGAGGCCGAGGTAACAACGGACCCTTTAAACAAGAGGCCAAACTGAGGGCTGCACAGGCAGTGACAACTGTGTTCCGAATTCCAATCCACAAAGTCCTGGATCAAATTCGAAACCAGCCCTATTTCAGAGCACCAGCAAGGGCACCAGGGGAATTCATGGAGAAGAACGTTGGCAGGCGTTATGCCTACCACAATGAAGAGGGGCACATGACTCAGGGTTGTAGAGCCCTGAAAGCACACTTGGAAGACTTGTTAAGGCAAGGCCATCTGAGAGATCTGGTCGACGAGGCCAGAACAAGAGAAGAACATGCAAGATTGCCTCAAGCACTAGCAGCTCCGTCTCCCTCAGCACAGCAACCACAGGCAGGAGGACCTCGGGTGGTTAATGTAATTCACTCAAAGGTGAACGAAAACGACATACGGGGGGAGACCCAGATGGTGAAACACCTACAGCACGTGAACCATGTCGGACAGAAAAGACCTCGGCCTGCTGAGTGCCAGGGACCGATAATAGCCTTTACTGAAGCCGACCTAGAGATGGTCCAGCATCCGCATAATGATGCCTTGGGGAGTGCCAAGTGAAACGCATCCTGATTGACCAAGGCAGCTCTTGCGACATCATGCATGTTAGATGTTACAAGGAGCTGGGCCTTCACCCTGATGACATGGAGCAATCCAATGGCCCAATGGTTGGGTTCAATGGAACGCCGACATGGCTACTAGGAGCAGTAAGCTTGGAGGTGCAGGCTAGCACCAGGAAGATCAAGACAGAATTCACCATCATCGACACACCCTCCCCTTACAACATCATCTTGGGAAGGCCATGGTTACATGCGATGGGGGCAATTCCCTCAACATTGCATCAACTATTGCGATTCCCAACAGAGCATGGGATAGAGGAAGTTAGAGGCGATCAGCTGCAGGCGAAGAATTGCTCCATGGCAGCAATGAAGTCTACCTGCAGCATACGAGAGCCAGAAAAGGCAGAAATTAAAGATGAGGACGTGGAAGTCCTAGAAGACATCGGTAAGGAGCCAGCCGAGAAGAGCGAAGAGGCACTGAAGAAAGTCCTCGTCCAGGATGGGGATGAAGAACGCTTCTTTCTTCTCGGCTCGGGCTTAGCCGAAGAAGAGGAAAAAGAGTTGGAAACCTTTTTGAGAGCAAATATTGAGGTGTTTGCTTGGACACCTTATGAAATGCCTGGCATTGACCCCGAGGTCACTTGCCACAAACTGAACGTTGACAGGTCAGCCAAACCTGTAATTCAACGAGCCAGAAGACCGACGTTGATGCATGTCGAAGCAGTAGAGGAAGAAGTAGACAGACTTCTGGAGGCCAGGGCCATTAGAGAAGTTCACTACCCGACATGGCTATCCAATACAGTGGTGGTAAAGAAGAAGAACGGTAAATGGAGGGTCTGCGTAGACTTTACCAGCCTCAACAAAGCCTGTCCCAAAGACAGTTTTCCTCTACCCAAGATTGACCAGCTAGTAGATGCCACTTCAGGACATGGAAGAATGAGCTTCTTAGATACCTACAGGGGGTATCACCAGATAGCTATGGACCCTGTGGATGAAGAGAAAACCGCGTTTATCACTTCCAAAGGGCTGTACTGCTACAGAGTGATGCCATTTGGGTTGAAAAACACAGGAGCCACTTACCAAAGATTGGTAACCAAGATGTTCAAACACCTGATTGGTCGAACAGTAAAAGTCTACATCGACGACATAGTCGTTAAGACCAAGGAGCCTGAGGGTCATCTCGCCGATCTAAAAGCAGTCTTCAAAATCCTTAAAACATATCGGCTCCGACTCAATGCATCAAAGTGTGCATTTGGAGTTGGATCTGGTAAGTTTTTAGAATACCTGGTGACCAGGAGGGGCATTGAGGCCAGCCCAGCTCAGATCAAGGCCATCCTAGAGTTGAAGAACCTGACGTCGGCAAAACAGGTGCAGATACTAACTGGAAGGGCCGCAACCCTGAACAGGTTCATAAGCAGAAGCTCAGACAAGTGTAAACCTTTCTTCAAATTAGTGAAGAAAGCCACAGACTTTCTTTGGATAAAGGAGTGCGAAGAAGCCTTAGCCGATCTGAAGAAGTACCTGACCACAACTCCAGTTCTTTCGAATCCAGAACCCGGGGAGGAGCTGTTCCTGTACTTGGCAGTTTCAGAACATGCGATAAGTGCAGTACTAATCCGAGAAGAAAAAGGGGAGCAAAGGGCTGTTAACTATGTAAGTAAAACCCTAGCCGACGCAGAAACAAGGTATCTACCTTTAGAGAAATTGGCACTGGCTCTAGTAATGGCTTCAAAGAAGTTGAACCATTACTTCCAGGCCCATAAAATTGTGGTACTGATAGAGCATCCATTGAAGTCCCTATTGCAGCAGGGAGACTTAACAGGAAGAATAGCTAGATGGGCAGTAGCCTTGGGCTAGTATGACCTGGAGTTCAGGCCAAGAACAGCAATCAAAGGCCAAGTTTTGGCCGACTTCGTGGCCGACTTCACGCCAGAATCCATCGTACACCGGGCTTCGTTGAACCAAGGAGAGCAATGCCCAAGCAAGGAAGAAGAAGCACAGCCAAATACAACACAACAAAGGAAAGAAGAAAAACTCAGACCCTGCAGCATTTCCATCGGCGACTCCTTTCGACTGTTCGTTGATGGGAGTTCAAACCGATAGGGAGCGGGGGCAGGAGTAGTACTGATATCTCCAGATGGGGAGATATTGGAACAGTCCATTCGGTTGGGGTTCAAGGCCTCAAACAATGAGGCAGAATATGAAGCATTGATTGCAGGACTAAAGCTGGCAGCAGCAGTAGAAGCAGATGAGGTAACAATCTTTTGTGACTCACAACTTATAGTCAACCAAACAACGGGCGAGTTTGCAGCAAGAGATGAAAGGATGTCGGCCTACGCAAAAGAGGTCATCAGATTGGCAGCCTTATTTCAGAACTGCCAACTTCTTCAGGTTAGCCGAGATGATAACAGCCACGCCGACGCGTTGGCCAACCTGGTGTAGACACCCCATTTTTTACCGTTCTCAAGACTTGGTTGTGCTTGTAGGTACACCCAACAGCTGGTTCGATTGCTCGCCCAGCATTCGACTGTCGCGGCGGAACGTCACTGGTTCGGGTTTCCCGAACCTTGTATCCTTTTTGTCTCATTTTTGGACCCTGACCTGGTCCTTTCAGGGTGGCCCCTGTGGTGCACTGCCGGCCATGGCATGGCACTGCCGGCCATGGATTGGCCCCTGCCGGCTACTTGTGAACACCTGCCGGCCATCAGTGTGGCACTGCCGGCCATTGCTGATGGCCGGCACCCCCCCTATTTCAGCTGGTTTCCGGAAAGATTTTTTGTACCAGCTGGATTCCTCATATCTGCCCTCCATACACGTGTATGGAGGGATGAAGCTCTTGCCAAGCTTCTTCAAGAAGCTTTAGCTTTGCATTCCTCTATATAAGCAAGGGGCTCCTTCATTTCAGAGGGTTCTGAGTTTTTGAAGGGCAAAAAGCTTCCTCTCTCTCTCTATATTGCTTGTGGTTAGAGCTTGGAAGTTGGATTTCTTTGCATTTTTGCACTATACCTCATAGCACAAGACCTCCATCACTCATTCAAATACCTTGAGGCTGTCTCTCAGAGGTTGGAAGCTCAGATTTTTGGACCAAAAGCTGCTGGAAAGATTGTTCTTCAAGGGTAAGCACACTTTTCCCCTAAACTAGTCTTTTCTTGCTTCATTTATAAGCTTTTCTTTCAAGCATTTTTGGGCTCCGAACCAAACTAGAAATAGTCATATTTTTACCTCCTTTTCATGTTTGATTAAGGGTCTTTCCCTGTTTGAGGCTTCCTTCTTACCCTTTGTGTTTAAACCCTCATTTTAGGCCTATTTTTGCATACTATTTTAGGCTTATTTGTGAGCTGTTTTGGGTTTGGTCATAAACTGTAAAGAGGTTTCTTTTGAGCCCCTCTTAAAATTTTTTGAAGGGATCTCCTCTGTTTGAGGACAGCAGCTACCACTTGTCTCTTTACCCCTCTTTTAGGTCCATTTCTTGCATGCTAGTTTAACCTTACTTGTGTTTATTTTCGTGGCTTGATGTAAACTATAAAGTGCCTTTTATTGAGCCCCTCTTCAACTTTGTTGAAGGGCTCTTGGCCATTTGAGGCCAGCTGCTGTCCCTTACCTCTATTCTCTCTTTTAGGGCCATTTTTTGCATGATAGATTAGCCCTACTTGTGTTCACTTTTGAGATTTTTCATAAACTGGAAAGAGGCTTGTTTTGACATCATCTTCATGTTTTATTAAGGTTCTATTTTTGTTTGAGGTCATATGCTATCTTGTATGCTTGTTTCCCTCTCATTTTGAGCCTTACATTCTAGCCCTTGTTGCATGCTTTGTTTGGCCCTCTAGCCACTGGAATCTAGTGGATTTCCAGTGGCTTGGCCACTATTTTGAGCTTCCAAATCAGAGGGGGGTGACCCCCTCTCACCTTGACTTGTTTGGTAGTCATTTTGGCCTTCCAAAGAGGCCCTATCTTGCATGCTTTGTTGACTGATTTTGGGGCCAATTTGGTGAGTTTTGGGACTATCATATTTGATTTTCAGAGTTGTATATGCCATGTCACTTGTCTATCTTGTATGTACCTAATAACTCCTTGTATGGCCATCTAAAGGAGCTCATCATTTTTGCATACCATGGTTTCATATCAGTGGTTATTTGGGCCTATTTTTACATGTTTTATTCACTGATTTTCGACGGTTTGGTGAAATTCCATGTGCATCATACACTTTCCATGTAAACCATGTTTGCTAGTCAAAATCGCATGCTACTTTAGTCCATCTTGCTAGCACTTTTTGGCCTTACTTTAAACTGGAAAATTCCATGTTTTAGGACTGCCTTGACTCTTTCTTCATGCTTCATGTTCAAATAATGCATGCTTTGTATAGCTGTAAGTCATTCCATGTGCTTAGTTTTGAGTTTCGGGTCTCACCTCATGCATTTGGTGCCATGTTTTCATGATTCGGGGCTGTTTAGCATCATATTTCAGTGCTGAAATTTGCATGTTTGCATACCATGTTCCATTCCTTACCATGCTTTGGTAGAGTGGCATTCGTGCCTTAGGTTCGGTCCTCGATTTGCGTGCACGCGTGCACGCATTTCGAGTGTCTCATTTTCATCTAATGGCCACTTATGTGAGTGTGGCTGAGGTCCACTCGTGTTGGTGTAAGTCCATTATGCATTGTGTATGCTATTTCATTTCATAGCATTGTGTATGCTAGGTTGTATGTTAGCGCATTGTGTATGCCATGTTACCTCGTGCATCGTGTATGCCATTTCATAGCATTGTGCATGTTAGGTTATATCTTAGTTGCATTCATGCATGTCATGCATCTTGCATTGTGTTTGGGGGGTAGGAGTTAGCCCGAGCACGGGAAACGAGGGGCGTTTCGTACTCCAAGTGACGGAATGTGTCTCAATTCCCAGTCACCAACACTCTGAATTATCCATGATGGAGTCTAGGTATTGTTATATTTTCATGTGCATTCGTTTCATATCGAGTTGTGCCAATCGACTCCTCGGCCATCATGCATCGGTATGCGTGATTGGTGGCACGAGGATCGAGGACTACACTCCTTGAAGAGTAGTCAAGCATACATATGTGAAAATACATTGCCATGCCCCTTTCCTGCTCTCTGTTGCAGCAAATCAAGAATTAGCAGCCTTCCGGAGCTTGGCACGCATTCCAAGAACAATTACAAACAGAGGCTAATTAGGGCATCACAATGGATTTCCGCGCAAGGCAACCCGACCATGCATCATTCATTATCCGGAGCAGAGTTGAGGCAGTCCCTGGCTTGCATGCCAATTTACCGCTTTCCTATATTAATTTGTTAATTAATTAGGATTTTGTATTTATTCGGACTGTATTACTTATTTGGGACTGTATTATTTATTCGGACCCTCTGCGCGAGGGTAATGTTGTAATAAGCATGCGTGCGTGTGATGTATGTCTTCCAACCCCACGTCTTTCTCCCTTTTATTTACCAGCTTATGATGGTTAGATTAGGGTATGTTTCAATTAGCATACAGTATGATAGCATGTTTGCATTCATTCATCTGTTTTGCATGCACCGGCTCGGCGCATCATACTAACTGCATTTGTATTTCAATTTCAAGTTGAATACTTGTTATCTGTAGCATTTCATATGCCATGTTTAGAATAGCCGAGCCTGCTATAGTCGCATTTTTGCATGTGTTGTATTAGGCATTTCTGTATAGTTAGGATCATGCATGGATTTCTAATCAGCTTCTGTTTTGGCTTGGAGTACTCGGTAAGTGTTTATGCTTTAGCATCCTTGCATGCGTGTGAGTGACTGCCATGATAGCATGCTTACCATGAGGCTATATGCTTATGTGTTATAACTGCCTGAATGCCTGTGGGTAAAGGTTGGGTTATCTGAATTGGAGTAATGTATTGACCGTGAGTTTTAAGCCCACTAGATAGTGGCAAAACCATCTTTTCTAAGCCCACCCGAGGGTGGCAAAATCTGCATTTTAAGTCTACCTGCGGGTAGCAAACCATCTTTCAAAAAACAAACATGAAATGTTTTGTTCCAATTCAGGCGATCCAGTCTATATTTGTATACTGTGCGCATCACATAGTAAATCTAGGCTAATAACCAGAATAAGAACACACAATGTTTTCAAAACTTGATATCATGGTTAGTAGAGGCCAATCTTTGATCAGGCGAGAGAGGGTGCTCATAGCTGACATTCCCCAATCGTACCCAAGTTCCCGAGCCGAGGCAACTTTGGTGATGACGAACACGTGGCCTTAGGCAACGAGTCAGGGTTTTCTAAATTTCCCAAAAATAAAATATTTAGGTGGCGACTCTGTATCTGGCGAAGCAGTCCATGTTTGGCACTTCTTTCTAAAAAAATCTATTTTTCTCAAAACGATTTGCCGGATTTGGACTCTTTGGTTCAGATTAAGAACCGTGACATTTGAGTCCTGAACTGTAGTAACCCCAAAAAGAACAGAACGGGACTCACCCTCCCGGGGCGTTCGGGGACGTCTACACCTGGCAAGTTCAATACAAACTGGAAAAATAAGGACAATAATGATTGACTATTTGTCGGGCCCGAGCATAGAACCACCGACCATAGAGCATGAAGCAATGTGTGTGGACATGGGACCAAGCTGGATGGATGCAATTGTTGCATTCCTAAAAGAAGGAAAGCTGCCAGAAGACCACAAGGAAGCACACAAGGTCAGATTGAAGTCGGCAAGATTCAGTCTGACAGCAGAAGGACATCTCTACAGAAGGTCCTTCACTGAACCCCTTTTAAGGTGCGTACACCCTCTGCAGGTTGAAGATTTTTTATATGAAATTCATGAAGAATCTGTGGAAGCCACGCTGGGGGCAGATCACTAGCTCACAGGGCCATTACCCAGGGGTACTGGTGGCCCTAAATGCAAAAAGATGCAGAAACCTACGTGAAGAAGTGTAAACAATGCCAAAGGTTTGCACCTTTGATACATCAGCCAGCTGCTGACCTGAACCCTGTATCTAGTCCTTGGCCATTTGCCCAATGGGGCATGGATCTCGTTGGGCAATTGCCCTAAGCAACTGGGCAAAGGAAGTACCTGCTAGTAGTAACAGATTACTTCACGAAGTGGATAGAAGCAGAACCTCTTGCCAAGATCCGAGATGTGGATGTCAAGAACTTCATATGGAGAAACATCATCACCAGATTTGGGATTCTAAGAGCAATAGTTGCCGACAATGGAACACAGTTTGACAGTAAGCTAATTAAGAACTTCTATGCAAAGTTCAAAATCAAGAACTACTTTTCAACCCCAAGCTTTCCACAAAGCAACGGACAAGTAGAAGCATCCAACAAAGTAATTCTGGATGGGATAAAGAAAAGGCTGCAGGCAGCAAAAGGAAAATGGGTAGACGAATTGCCCAATGTACTCTAGGCATATCGGACTATGCCGAGAAGATCAACAGGGGAATCCCCCTTTGCCATGGCTTATGGCACAGAAGCAGTCATTCATTAGAGGTCGGCATCCCAGGAATCAGAACCCAGAGAGTTGAGAACGGGACTAATGATGTACTCTTAGCCCGAAATCTGGATCTTTTAGAAGAAAGAAGAGAGAAAGTTGCAATACAGCTTGCAGCATACCAGCAACAGCTTGCCAGAGCTTATAACAAGAAGGTTAATCCAAGGGAATTTCAAGTTGGCGACCTAGTCCTGAGAAAAGTCGTCGGCAACAAGAAGGATCCCAGGGAGGGCAAGCTTGGCCCAAACTGGGAAGGACCCTACAGAATCACTTCGGTATTGGGCAATGGGGCATATCGGCTTGAAGATAATGAGAGCAAAGCATTGCCAAGACACTGGAACACTTGTAATTTGAATTTTTTCTATCATTAGATGTTACTTGTTTTTTACCAACAACATCAATAAAATTTTAGCAGAATTCTTCAACACTTATGACTAATAAAGATGCATAATGTGGTTTCTGGAAGACATGAATAATGAGAACCCAAGTGGAACTCAGGTTCACATTAGGGGGCAGAGAGAAGACAAAGTTGTTTAACACTTGTTGAAATTTGTAGCAATTTACAAGTTGAAGTTAAACCGAGATTATTGTTTAATACTTGTTGAAATTTGTAGCAATTTACAAGTTGAAGTTAAACCGAGATCATTGTTTAACACTTGTTGAAATTTGTAGCAATTTACAAGTTGAAGTTAAACCAAGATCATTGTTTAACACTTGTTGAAATTTGTAGCAATTTACAAGTTAAATTTAAACCGAGATCATTGTTTAACACTTGTTGAAATTTGTAGCAATTTACAAGTTAAAGTTAAACCGAGATCATTGTTAACCGAGGCATGTCACCCCGAGAAGGTTGCACAAAGAAGGAAGTATATATTAAAGATATGCAAAAATATTCCAAGTATGGAGGCATACAACGCAAGCATACAAGCATTCAAAAGCAAAAGAGTTGTTGTATTAAAAACACATCGACAATGTGAAGAAGTTTCCAATACTTCAAAGAAGAAAAACAAAGTACAAGAACAGAAGGGAAAAACGTAAGGCTAAGACTCCTCAGCAGTTGCAGTTGGTTGAGTTTGGAGTTCAGACGATTGTTGGGAAGACATCTCAGCAGCCTTATCCGCAGCGAGCTCGGCGTCAATTTCTGCAAGAGTTTCATCTACGCTTTTGTCGGCAAGGGGAACGACGGCCGATGTCTTCTCAGCCACAGCATCTTTAGGGACCTCCTCACCCTTCTCATCTTGAGTCAAGTCCAGGACTTGCTCATTTAGAGAAGGGGACTTGGTCCCAGTGGCCTCTTTTGGTTTCCTTACCAAAACTTCATCCTCGGCCTCATCCTCAGTATCAGATTCACTAGGAGGTGGAGTTGGAGGAAATGGTAGGGGAATGGCATCAGCGTTCCTCAGGGAGGAGTCCTCAGGGACATCAAGTTTTTTCAGCAAAGTCATCCAACCAAGGGAGAAGCCCTAGTTGCATGCTTGCTTGACTTGCTTTTCGTAGGCCTCTGTAACATCGGCCATGCCCTCAGCATACGCCTTCTCATCGGCATCTTTTATTTCGGCCTCTTTGGTGGCCAAGGCATCTTGAAGCTCCTTTTGAGCCTGGGCCACTTTGTCCTCAGCCTGTTTCAGCTGGGCTTGAAGAACTTTGTTTATTGCCTCAGCGGCACCGACCTTTTCCTCGGCATCGTCCTTCTCTTTGATGGCGACCTTGGCCTGATCCTCCAGGGTCTTCATCTTTGATTGCTGATTTTTGTTAATTTTCTGAAGTGTGGAGACCTCCATTTTCTTCTCGGCTAGCTTCTCACGGTTCTCAAAAGATTGTATTGAGAAAGAGTGGGCATACTGGATGGCTTGAAAGAAAACAGAAGTATTAGAAAATATTCTAAGTATGAAATGAAGAGAAAGAAAGAAAAAGTACCAAGCAAAAACACTTACCTGAACAGAGCGTTGAAGCATCAGAGCATAGTTCTCGTACTCACTGAACTCGGCGTTCCGCTCCAGATCGCCTGGAAAAAGCAGAGCAGTACTGAGGGCAACACCGACGTTAATATCGTCGGCGCTATCACTAGCTATAACAGGCTTATCTTCCAGAGTAATCTCGGGGGCCCAGAGGGCATCTGGCTTCTTAGACCCCAAGGTCATGCAGAAGATGACCTCGGCCTTTTGGACTTGGTAGATTCAGATGGAAGTGTTTCAGCAGACCTCTTCGTAGGGACAGAGTCAGTCTTCTCACTTTGAGCCAGCTTGGAAATTGGCAAGGTATCCTCAGAATCGATCTGAGTCACCTTTGCCTTGGATTGAGCCTTTTTGATTCGTTTTTGCTTGAGTGGAAGCTGGGTTTGTGTTGGTTGTGCATCAACGTCAGAAGGAATGCTGGCCAGGAGATCTTTGGCAACTGGTTTTGGGCGACCCATCTCGGCAGAAGAAACTGTAAGTCGTCGGCGACGTTTTCGTTGAGATGGTGGGATCAAGTATGGAGCCGAGGTAGACGGCTGTTCTGCTGGATCAGAAGTTGATCCTTGATCTGGCCGAGATTCGGTAGCAACTGAAGGGGTTGTGGCAGAAGGAGGAGATAGGCTCTTCTTCTTTTTCCTCTTAGGAACGTCGGGGAGAGCTGATTTGTACGTCGGGATGAAATTGAGCACTAGTGGGGCCTTTCGCTTATGAACAGGAAGGTCCAGTAGTTTCTTTAAACCTGGACTTGGGTAAAAAGACTTGCGGAAGTCTTTTCCTGGCTTTGGAAGAGCTGCAAGGAAAGACAAAACATCAGAATATTTTCAGTATTAAAGATTTTGAAAACAAGTAAGTGTGAAACACAGGGCTCTTACCATTGCCTTCTACGAAAACTGTCCGAGGAAGAGGGTAGAGGTGGAGGTCCTCATCTGGAGCAAATTCCTAGTTTCCCGAAGTAATAAAGTAATCATCTCCAGCTCCCTTGTTGGAGTCTGGGAGGGCGGCAACAATTTTATACTCCGTTGACCTCGGCTTGAGATAGTAGACATAGCCCGTGCCCTTTTTTAGGCCACACATGGTATAACAATACTGGATATCAGCTAAAGTGACCTTAACGTTTTCTTGTTTTGCTAAGGCTATGATGCCATTAATAACTCGGTAGGAGTTGATGGAGAGTTGCATTGGGTTTAATTTGTAATAATGGATAATCTCGCGAAAAAGAATGTTGAGTGGGAGCCGAAGTCCACACTCGATGAAAGACACCACAGGGAAATGCATGGAGTCGTCAGTAGGCATGATGGAGTCATCATCCCCAACCAACCTCAGATAGACGTCGACTGGAATTTCAAACTCCTGTCTAAAGTATTCTAGTTTGGATGGGGTGTCTACCCTATGTTTCCACATACCCATGATATCGGCTTAATTGAAGAGGTTGGGTTTCAGAAGACGTTTTGAAAGGATTATTGTGACCTCGGCAAACACTTAGGTAAATGCAGGTTTCAGTTTTTCCTAAGTTGTGGGTTCTACAGACAAATCCCAAACCTAAGTCTATGGAAACGAAGATTGAAGGCACAAATCTGGCAAAGACACAAAAAACAGAAAACAAGAACAAGTTTCAGAATTAAGAACAAAGATGGACTATCAAGAACATAGTGAGTACAAGTGGTACAAGGTCAAGAACAGTGGCAAAATTGCAGAAGAATTGTGAGCAGTATGAGTATTCAAGGCATGGATAAAGAGCAAAATCGTGGAATAAACACACTCAGATATGAGATTCACAAATCATATGTTTGAACAAAGCAGTAATTGCAACAAATAGTAACGAACATCAGAGAATTAAAAACGAAGGGAACTGTGGCTTACCAGAAAAAGTGAAGCCGGTATAAAGATCGCTGAAGTCAGGCGACGGTTGCAGAAGTAACAGAACGGTGAAGGCTTCACCAAGAGGAAGGAATGAAGGCAGTTGCAGAGCTTGAAGTCTGGAACAATGGCGGATTCAAGAGAGAAAACGCAAGAATATCAAATGAAAGGTGAAGAAATGAAAGAAGAGGGAAAAGTTTTGTTAAAACTTGAAACGGCGACGAAAATGAATTAATGCGCCTAGAGCAACGAATGCGTCAGACGGCGCACGCAGACGCAAGACGGCTTACAGGCGCGTCATAGGCACGATCCCGTAAGGATGAAACACGTGGATGAAACAGTCGAATACGTGATGCGTGACAGCTCATATGTTAGAAAGAACTCTTGGAATCCTTAGTCTTAATGGAGGCACGTCGGCCTGAAATAAATGATCTCGGCAGAAGAAATTTTAAGCCGACGTACTACAAGGAAGTACCAATATAGGTTCCATCACCTCAGAATGCCGAGGTAATAGAACCTAGGGGGCAATTGTGGGGATATATTTTTGAGTACCAACACGTGGCCAAGGTGATGCCGACGTGTCAGCCGAGGTGCCGCGTGTCGTGGTCATGACGCCGAGGTTATCTCGGCAAGGCCGATGTTATCTACGAAGATGTCGGAATCCGAGATAAGCGGATAAGGGACAAGAGTCCTACAATGAGGAAAGACTTCAAGATGGATAAGGATAATGTTCTTAGGGAATCTATCCTTATCTCTTGAGGAGTCCAAAGTAAGCACTGAATGGGAGTCCATAGAAGTCAGGCTTCTATCGGGATTAGGATTGAGTTAACTATAAAAGAAAGGCACCCTCGTGGGTCTAAGGTACGCAATTTATATTCTGAACAGTGAGTTTGCACTATTGATTATCTTTGAGAGATATACTGACTTGATCGTCGGAGTGCCCCCGGGTGGACGAACCATCGCCGGAATCTTCTCTTTCTGTTGCAGGTTAGCCAGGTGTCATCTATTCTGCCAGTTCTCTCCAGCTGATCACTGAGTTGGCAGTGTGGTCAGAAAATCACTCACACACAAAGTTAACAATGTGGGTGTTTTGGGAAGTGGCTATTTAGAGACTTTTTGACTATTTTAATAGGCTATTTTAGTTTTTGTGTTTGAGAAGATAGGATAGATTTTTATTTGAGTTGTTGTATTAGAAAATGGATTTGAAATGTTTGATGTTAAAATGACAAATTTGTCCCTAACTTCACTTTTTTCAAAATTAGTCTATAGGGGCAAAAGTGTCATTTCAGTCTGTGGAACTAGGCTAGCCCTACTGTCTGCCCACTACCTGCTGCTTTGGTTTTTTTTTTTTTTTTTTATAAATATAAATTATTAGTTCAGGATACTATTTGACATCATTTAATTTTTTTTTTGTATTTGAAATTATTTTAGGCTCAACTTTGAGTCTCAAACACTCCCAATGTCAGATTTGCTTGGAATTTTTACACTCAAGTGACTGGAGGGATGTCAAATCATTTTCCTTTCCCTATATCACGTTTGTGGGCAAGAGAAAAATTCAAAGAGAAAAGTTTGGAATCATGAATTTTTTTTTATAAAAATGATCATGAAAGATTTATGATCCTTAGATTACCTAGATTAATGTATGGTGTTTTATTCTAAGTGTAATCCAAGTGTCACAAAACTTTCATGATTATTTTTATGAAAGGTTTTTCATAATACCTAACATTGTTGAAATCTAAAATGGTGATAAATGTTGTATATAAATTTTGTATAAACAATATTTATTTTCTTTCTTGATTTTCAGAGTCCACAATGTAACATTTGCTTGGAATTTTTACACTCGAGTGACCGAAGGGACGTCCAATCATTTTCCTGTCCCTAGATCACGTTTGTGGGGCAAGAGAAAAATTCAAAATTGTGACAGATGTTGTATATAAATTTTGTATAAATAACATTTATTTTCTTTCTTGATTTTCAAAGTCAAGAATGTCACATTTGCTTGGAGTTTTTACACTCGAGTGATTGGAGGGATGTCCAATATTTTCCTTTCCCTATGTCACGTTTTTGGGCAAGAGAAAAATTCCAAATTTTGAATATATAAATTTTGTACAAATAACATTTATTTTCTTTCAAGATTTTCAAAGTCAACAATGTCACATTTGCTTGGAATTTTTACACTCGAGTGACTGGAGGATGTCCAATCATTTTCCTTTCCCTATATTCACCCTCAAAGATTTGATTAGTTTAGTAAGTCATTTTAATTTTTTAACTATGGTAATATGTTAGAATTTTTATGTTTGAAAAGAAGATCAGATTTTTTTATAATTAGATGTAATATTTATGAAAAAATAAATGTAATAATTATAGATTTATTGTGATAGTTTATCTTATTAACTATTTTAATCTATTTTAAATTTTTTACAAATTTTAGTAAAAAAAACCCAAATTTAGCTTTCCAAGACACCGCCGATACTGATTTTTATGGTCTAAATTCTTTGAAGTAGATTTTGTGATTTGGGCGGTCACTCTTCAGAAAAAGAGAAGGATAGGAATCATGAAAAAATTTTCATAAAAATGATCATGAAATAATTATGATTTTTGAATTACCTTAATTAATGTGCGGTATTTTATTTTAAGTGTAATCTAAGAATCATAAATCTTTCATGATCATTTTTATAAAAATTTTTTCATGATACCTACTATTGCCCTCAGAAAAATTATTGGATGGTCAAGAAACAACACGTGTTTTTGTCTTTTATTAATCATTAAATGCCCATCTTTCCCGTTGTTTTCCCCTATTCCTGAAGCAAAAATGTTGATTCCATCTCATTACTAATCATAGCATTCTTTGACCATGGCTTAAAATTACCAAATAACTTCTCTACTCTCACATAATATTAAAAAAATAATATAAAAAATTACAATTTTTTATTTTTATTTTTTATAATAAAATAACGAAACTTTAGAAACTAAAATAGGTCTTACTACAATGAAATGATATCATATCAGTACTCAAGAAAAAATTGTAATAATTGTTAGTGTGTATATCATTATTTTTTTAAGAGTTCTATATTACTAACATTATTTCCAATCAATCTTTGAAAGTTCAAAGTCTAATTGTAATTTTTCAAAGTCTATCCGAGTTTTAGATATATATATATATACTAAATTTGATATTGACACCATATGGTTAATAATAATTATCATATAGAGAATTAGAAAAAATTATTAGATATTCTTAGAGTAGCATGTCCTCATATTTTTTTTACTAATCATCATTCATCATGCTTTTTCATATTTGTCAATTATCTAATATAAAATTATAAGTCCTACATTTTCTATCAATCATAATACTAAAAACTCTAGGTAACGTATTCTAGGAGTGAGTACCCAATAAATTTTGGAGAACTAGAACCATATGGTCCATACCAAATGTATTCCAATAAGATTATATAAAATCATGAATAAACAATAAGTTTGCATGTTTGGTGTAATTGAGATTATCAAATGATGGTTTTTCCACTCACTTTCATCTGCATTTTCACTCTTCTCTCCCTCTTCACCAAACTCTCCATGGCAATCGACACCCTATCTCCAAGCGAAACACTCACCGACAACGGCAAACCGCTTGTCTCCTCTGGCGAAGCGTTCGAATTAGGCTTCTTCAATCCACCATATTCCAACAATCGCTATATTGGAATATGGTTTAAGAATGTCCCAATACGAACACCCATTTGGGTGGCAAACAAAAACAACCCAATATCAGATTCATCAGGCCTCCTCACAATCACCGCCACGGGCAACATCATCATCACCACCAACCAAACAACCACCGTCTGGTCTTCCTCAAATTCATCCCCCCCAACACCACCAAACAACCCAATCTTGCAGCTGCTAGACTCTGGCAACCTTGTGGTGAAAAATGGTGGCGGCGATTATCTGTGGCAAAGTTTTGATTACCCATGCGATACATTAGTACCTGGTATGAAGCTCGGATGGAACTTGAGAACCAATCACGAATGGTTCTTAACATCGTGGAAAACCTTGCAAGATCCATCTCCTGGCGACTATACGTACAAACTAGACCGTCGTGGCCTCCCACAAATAGTCCTTCGCCAAGGATCAAAGGTGAACTATCGAAGCGGTTTTTGGGACGGTGTTCGCTTCGGTGGAGACCCTCCTCTAGAACAAAACACAGTGTTCGATCCCATCTTCATCTTTAACTCCACCGATGTTTACTTCTCCTTTAAGATCATGGATAGCCCTGCTATTACAAGGTTAGTAGTGAACCAGACAGGCTTGCTTCAGCTCCTCACATGGAACGAAAGGCATGGGGAATGGTTCAATTTACTTGCCTTGCATCGTGATGCTTGCGATGCCTACGCAACGTGTGGCCCTTATGGCATATGCCGCTTTGATGGTTTCGCTGTTTGTAACTGCCCAAATGGGTTCATACCCAGATTGCAACATGATTGGGACATGTTTGATTGGTCAGGTGGGTGCGTGCGGAGGACACCGATGAATTGCAGTGTCCCTCAGGGATTCAGAAAGTTGTCAGGGCTGAAATTGCCAGACACAACTTATTTTTTTGTGAATAAGACCAAGATGAGTCAGGTCGATTGCGAAAAGGCTTGTTTGAGAAATTGTACTTGTGTTGCTTTTGCACAAACTAGCGTGAGTGGTTGTGTGTTATGGCTTGGAGAATTGCTTGATATGAAAGAGTCTAGTGAAGGTGGACAAGATTTGTATATTCGGATGGCTGCTTCTGATCTCGGTAAGTGTTTGCCATATTAATCATCATTTTACCCATTTTGATTTATGTTTTTGGTTAATATAATGATGCTGTTATAAGCATTTCTTAAATTTTTTTTTTTAAAAAAAAAAAAAAAAAAGGTTAGTTTTACCATTTTTATTTCTTATTTCACGAGTCAATATCATATAAAAAAGGGCATTTATATACAAATCTTAATTTATGAACTTATACTCCATTTAGAAACATGCTATTTTAATAACTTTTTGGTTTTTAACTAAAATATGATGTAAAAAAAATAGTATGTTTGGAATAACTTTTTGATTTTTTACAAAAAGATGTACAAAAAAGTAGAGAGAAAAGAGAATATTTGACTTTTTGGTATAGGTTATAGGTTTTTTGGTTTTTTCATAACTTTTTGACATTTAGGCTAAAACAAGAACATGTCAAACGAGGCCTTGTTCAGGAATAGGCTTTTTAAGTAGTTTTTTTATTTTTAGCTAAAATATAATGTTAAAAAAAAAAAAAAAACTAGTATGTTTATGATGAATTTTTGAATTTTTACAAAAAAAAAAAAAAATGTGTAGAAAGTAGAGAGAAAAAATAATCTTTAACTTTTTAGTATAAGTTGTTGGCTTTTTGATTTTTTTAGTGACTTCTTGGCTTCTAAGCTGAAAAGTGATGTTGCCAAACGAGGCCTAAGTCCTAATTAAGATTTTGTGAACCTTCAAGTCTCATTAAATTTTTAATAGTCGAAATTGCCTTTAAATAATGATTTTTTATCATTTATGATTATCTATAGAGAAATATGATGATTTGACATTTATTTTGATTTTCAAAATTTTTAATCATCAATTTTCAAATTGAAAAAACTAAAAAAAAAATTATGTTTATTTCCAGTTTTTTGAAAACACTTTTCAGAAAATTCTATTTTCTTGTTTTCCGTATTTTTTTTTGTTTTTACTATTTTTTTTTGAATATTTTAAGAAATTTTTTTTAAAGTTTTAGACACACCTAACATAAATTGGTGATGCTACATGCACCAATTAGTAATACATATAGCATTATTCAACATAAATACACTTAAAAAGTATAATTTTCGTGAATTTTTTTTTAAATACAAAAAAAATACAAAAATTCAGTATATTTTTCGTATTTTTGTGTATTTATTACTTTTTAAAAATATTTTTTTACAAATAGTTTACTTTTTAGATATATCTAAGTAAGGTGCATCTAAAAAAGTAAAAAAAAATGCTTAAAATTTTAAAAATAGACACTAAAAATAAAAAAAAATACGAAAAACGAAAAACTCAGTTGTTAGAAAACTGAATTCAAAAATTTGAAATCAAACACACAAGGGGCATGATGATGGAACATTGATGTGAAAACTGAAAAAAAAAATGAAAATATTTTTGGTTTTAAAACTGAAAAAAATTGATAATGTTCTCGACTTTATTAGATAGTTGAATCAAAGCGATAAATACAAGGACAAAAACGTTTAATCTCATACTCAATTTTCTTTTCATCAATTACTGAAACAATTAACTGAAACATTACTATTCAAAATTGATAATGTTATTAGTTTGATAAAATTATCAATTTTACTAAATTGGACTTATTAGTTTAAAAAATCTTAAATAGGATTTGAGCTACTATAATATTTATAAATAAGATTTTTAGGTAATTAACTCTATAAAACATAGACATCGTTACACTCGTGGTGTGTCAACAATGTTGGGATTGTTACGTATCTCAAATATATATAGAAGCATAGCCACACGCATAAAATAGAAAAACGTACAGAAAAGTTGCAGCAAAATTTTTCCTACATTGGTGAGAATGAAATTCACTCTCTTTAGAGTACAATGATGAGAACAAAAACTCAATAACAATATCCTATTTTTCCACTTAGGCCTCGTTTGGGAACAGGTTATTTTAGTAACTTTTTGGCTTTTTACAAAAAGATGTGCAGAAAAGTAGAGAGGTGATGTGACTAGTTTTAGTTGGCTTTTTGGCTAAAATAGTTAGTCCCCAAACGAGGCCTTAAGAGTAACTAAATCCCACTCTCTTTAGAGTACAATGATGAGAACAAAAACCCAATAACAGTATCCTATTTTTCCTCTTAAGAATAACTAAATCCCATGCCGACCGGCTTCCCGCTCAGACCCGATGCCCTTAGTATTTTCTTAATTTCAAACCCATAGAATTCCCACAAGTTCCATAAGTTCCATATTAATAGACAAACTATAAAAACATCAATCCATACATAATGGATTCTTTGTGGATTCTAGACTCCACAAACTAATCCAAATACATGTAAAAAAACCAATAGCTGTATGGATCTTATAGACTAGAAGGCATACACTGAACAAACAAGGTATCTATCTAACGTGTCAGGGCAGTATCCACTCATTTTTATTTTGAACACAATGTTCACAAATAATAGAATAAATAAAATATGATATTTTTACATTATTGAGGCAAAGACAATCAATTTTGAATCGACCTTTGACTTATACAGGAACCATCCATTAAGAGTTGTCTTTTGCCCCTTTCAATACACTATTTAGTCAAAAAAAATTAGTTGGTGTTTATTAATTTGTGACAATGTTAGCATGGCCCAGACAGAGAGTACATTAAATTTAATAACATGGTCGAATTCAATACTTATTTATTTTTATTTTTTTTAGTGAGTACATTACACTATTTATTTATTTATTTATTTTTGGCAAGTAGATTAGTTGTGCCCATTGGTTAATTCAAGTACATACATCTAGAATTATCTTAACATGTTTTATGAATAAATTTTAATCTCATTGGCTAATGTTTTATATTATGTTTTCTTATGGTTTTGGTGGATACTAAAAAAGGATCCAATAAAAAGAACAAACAAACTACAGCGATTACATCAATAATAGTCATTTCAGGGGTTCTTGTCTTGAGTTTAATCGGCTGGTATTTTTTAAAGGAGCTTCACAAGAGAAGAGGTAAATATTTTATGCTCGAGTTTATTTATTTATTTATTTTTGAAAAATTGTTTCAGCAGTTAATGCCATCCAACTGTTTGACATAATGTTTATTTGACAAAATTGATGTGCCACAAAGACTTCCATCTTAGCAACCCAAGAGTCACGCACTCCGGCCAAATTCACTGGTTCAAAAGTCTTTGTATGTGAACGTTTTATTATATGCACTTTCATTCAGAATGTACATTTTTTAAAACTTTTTAACGTATGTTGACAAAATTCAAATTTTTTCAAAATTTTGAAGTCTATTTTGTGAATTTAAGATTTACCATTCTGTCATTAATAATTTTTTTTTCTCAATTTATGCTTAAATTTGACTTTTTTCATTGAAGTGTTTCATAACCAAAACATTTACTCAATTTTTTATTTATCAAAAAAAAAAAATTTACTCAACTTTTTTACATTTAAATTTGAATATCAATCCTTTTTCTCATCTGAAAGGTCAAGGATCATCGTCACTTTGACCAATGAATAACATTAGGATGAAGAAAGAGAAAAGGTTGCTTGTTCTTAAAATGAAGAAATCTCAAGGATCATTCTCACTCTAATACTCAAACATGTCTTAATATATGGTTATAATGACAAATAAGATTTTAATTTGTCTATTCTGGTTTGATTTTACATTGTGTAATGAAAAAATAGTTTTAAAAAAAAAGATAACAAATAATTAACTATTTGAGCCTGAGGAACTTCTATCTAAGAGATCTTAAGTTCAAGTCTTGATGTCATATTTAGGTGATATGTGAAGCTAGTGGGTAGTCGCACATACTTAAGTTTGCGCTCTTCTCTCTCTCATCTGACAACTTAGCCTGTGTCGCATATTTATGGCTCCTTGCTTTAGCAATTTTGATTAGTGATATTTTAAGATCATTTAGATTATGAAAGTGAATTGCATGATATTCAGTTACCCTAGCAACTAAGTACAAAGACAATTAGCAAATCATAATAAATGTTTATTCTTTATTCTCTACATCAATTTGGATTTCATCATTTTAAAAGTTTCTCTTGATGATAATAAGAGACGATAATTATCGCATATAATGCAATGTAGGATTGGAGGAACTATTGGAGTGCTTTTACCTTTTATGTATTAAATATTTCTCGTCTAAATAATTTTCCAATCATTACAGCTTGGAGATTGGATAATAGAAACCAAAAGGTTCAAGACAACAACCAAAGAATTGTGGAGGATGAGAACTTAGCATTACTTTTATTTGATTTGGCCACCGTTTCTAGTGCCACTAACAACTTCTCCTTAACAAATAAGATTGGAGAAGGTGGTTTTGGTCCTGTTTATCGGGTAATTTTCCATAATGTATGAAAACTTAACAATCAAATGTTGATTGTTTTTTGCTTTAGTCATGGTAAATTATTTTCCTTTCTTGACTTGTTGAGTAATATCAAGGTTCATGATAAACTATAGGGTGAACTCACAACTGGAGGAGAAATAGCAGTGAAGAGACTCTCCAAAACTTCAAGACAAGGCCTCTCAGAGTTCAAGAATGAGGTCATCTTAATTTCAAAGCTACAACATCGCAATCTAGTTAGACTTTTGGGATGTTGCATTCATGAAGAGGAGAGGATGTTGATCTATGAGTACATGCCAAACAAAAGTTTGGACACATTCATCTTTAGTTAAGATCTAAACACTTGAAATCTATCACAATCTTTACCTAAAGTATACTGAGTTTTTTTTTAAAACTTAGTTTAAATTTAAATTGTTTCAGATCAAACAAGAGGTACATCACTTGATTGGAAAAAGCGCTTTGACATAATAGTGGGAATTGCCCGAGGACTTCTCTATCTTCATCGAGATTCAAGATTGAGAGTAATTCATAGGGATTTGAAAGCAGGAAACATTTTGTTGGACAGTGAGATGAATCCCAAAATTGCAGACTTTGGGTTAGCAAGATCGTTTGGTGGTGATCAATTTGAAGAAAATACAAATAGGGTTATTGGGACTTAGTAAGTACATACTCTTTGTCTCTCATTTCTCTCATATTTATGTATAGAGCTTTCCATTTGATATATTTCATTAATGATTGTGTGTAGTGGCTATATGTCTCCTGAATATGCAATAAATGGGCACTTTTCAGTGAAATCCGATGTTTTTAGCTTTGGTGTAATGGTTTTAGAGATTGTGAGTGGCAAGAAGAATAGAGGATTTTGTGATCATGATCATGGCCTCAACCTTTTGGGACATGTGAGTTCAAAATTTAATGTTATCAATTGTATGAGGTTAGAATTTGTTTTGTGGTGTGAATCAAAGTATGAATTGTTTTTTGATGTAGGCATGGAAGTTATGGCACGAAGAAAAGCCCATAAAACTATTTGATGTTTTCATGGAGGATCCAATTCCCACATCAGAAGTGTTAAGATGTATCCAAGTAGCCCTTTTGTGTGTGCAACAACGTCCTGAAGACAGACCAACAATGTCATATGTTCTGTTAATGTTGGATAGTGAGAACCCAGTGTTGCCCATGCCTAAACAACCCGGCTTTTACTCTGAAAGAGTTATAACTGATATAGATTATTCATCAATTGGGAAACATCATTGTACAACAAATGAAGTAACCATAACAATACATGGTAGATAGAATTGTTGTTCTAATCTTTGTAAAAAAAAGTATTTGTACAACTTACATTGCTTTGTAAATGTAAAATCTTATATACCAAACTCGTAAATTTGTAATTTGTTTGGGGGAAAGGAAAAGAAAATAAATTAATTTTATTACATTGAAAATCCTAAGTGATTCGTGATTAGATCAGGATTTAAAATATTCCAATTCCCAAAAATTTAAAACACTCAATCTAAATCAACAAGCACATACAAAAGTGATTTAGATTGTTGTTTTAAGAATAAACAATAAATCGACACAAACGATTTTTACATGGAAAAAACCACAATTGAAGAACCTTCAATTGTAATCAAAAACCACGGGCGAAACGCCACTAATCAATCCACTACTGAAGAAAGAAAGATTACAAAGATAATACACAAATTACCCAACTCAATCAATTTGCCTTCGAATCTTCTGTAACTCTTTCACCAAGCCTTCGTCTCGGAATTGATTGATCTGAAGTTGAATCCACAACTTCGTTTTTCGAATAAACGACTACGTATAGAATCAAACTCCTTTGAAACTCCACGTTTGAATCTTCGGAATCCACCGAAGAGAACTCTCTTGAATTTTAAAGTAACAAACTCCTTGATGTATGTATCTTAGATCATGAGTGAAGAACTCTCTCAAAACATCAAGAAAAACTCACAAAAAACTCTCAAGAGGAAAACCTTAGAAAACCTCCAAGTAGATCTGAAAGAGTAATCCTAGTTTTTGGAGAAAACCAACTACTTATAGAAATCCGGATTATGAAGCTCGCTCGAGCGAAGCTTCTCTCGCTCGAGCGAGAAGCTTATCTCGCGTGATTTCCATAAGTGCCTTCGCTCGATCCACGAAACCTTCGCTCGAGCGAACAATGAACACTTTCAGGTTTTTATGCAGACGCAGTTCTTCGCTCGAGCGAGGACTTCATCGCTCGAGCGAGCAACACAAAACAGCACAGAAATTACAACTCAACCACACAAGTTTGTTCGCGGGTTTGACAAGTCTTAGGGACCTGATTTTAATTATTCAATGAAAATGTTATTGTCATTTTAGTGGAATCATTTGGGATAATATTAACACTTGGCTTTGTACCTACCTCTTGCTCTGTCAGTGACTTCAATTTTTTTTTTTTTTTTTTGGGAGCAAGATCATACTTAATTAACTGTTGTCTTTCTTATATTTTACACATTGCTTCTTGTAATTATGAAATTGATGCTCTTTGCTTCAAGACCCCTAGTGCTAATGTTTGGTTAAAGGAGAAACGATGGTGTTACAAAAAGGATAAATTATAACTTTTTATTCTTATAGTTTGACCCAAATATCATTTTGATTCATATTATTTCAATTTAAACAATTTAGTGCCTAAATTTTTAATTTTTGATTTGGTCATTCAAACATGACAAAAGATCAAACACTTGGGTTTGCTCTGTGAAGATGTTTGTTTGAGAAATTGTACTTATGTTGCTTTTGCACAAACCAGTGTGAGCGGTTGTTTGGTATGGTTTGGAGACTTGCTTGATATGAAAGAGTAGTGAAGGTGGAAAAGATTTGTATATTCGGATGGCCACTTCTGATCTCGGTAAGTGTTTTCTATGTTAATCATCACTTTCTTATTTTACTATTTCGATTTCAACACTGCTACACACTCAGATGTTTTATTTATAATTTCATTTAAAAATATCAATTTATGATTCAAAGTCATTTAATAAGTGAAGTCCATACTTGACTATTCAATATTCACCATACAATTTAGTTTTGGATTCAAATTTGTAAACCTATAATCTTGGTCAATAGAATTACTCTTTGCACAACTAGTTTACTCGTACCCCAGGTTGTCTCTAGTCCAGTGAATGGATTGGATTATACTGTTTAGATCCGTGGTGCTATCACAGATTCTATTTTAATAATTTGAATCGTTTATTTTTTAGATCTTAATGTGTGGATTATTCATAAAAAAAATTTTAAATCAATCCGACAACTTATGATATTTTATAAAGTTTGTATGAAAAAAAAAAAAAAAAAATCGGTGACAAACATTTTTTAGAAATTAAAGTATTTATTTTTTCAAAGATAAATGTGAAAACATTATTTAGTTACGAGTATTGGATTGACATGATTTTATTATTAATGATTTATACGTTGTGACTTAAAAAATAAATAATTCAAATCATTGGGATAGGACATGTGATAGACTCCACACGTCCAAATAACACGATCTAGTCCATTCACTGCACTGGTCAGAAGTTGGTTCCAAATTTATAACATGCTTTATCAATAAATTTTTCTCCCAATGGCCGATGTTTTTTGTTTTTTGGTAGGAACTAAGAAGGATCGAATACAAAGAACAAATGAACCGCAATGATTGCATCAGTAGTGGTCATTTTAGGAGTTCTTATCATGGCTTTAATCGGCTGGTATTTTTTGAGGTAGCTTCACATGAGAAGAGGTAAAATACTTTAGAGTTATGCTAGGGACCCCAAATATTCTACAAAATATTCTACCAAACCTCTCACATGGGTGTGAGACCCACACACATATGGATTTGTGCGAGTCCCACCCCATGTGAGAGGTTTGGTAAAATATTTGGGATACATAGCATTTCTCAATACTTTATCCTGGAGTTTATTTAATTAATTATTTTCTATTTTTTGGAAAATTGTTTCATTAGTTAATGCCATCCAACTGTTTGACATAATGTTTATTTGACAAAATTGATGTTCCACATAAACTACTATTTTAGATTCACTACAACAAAATGCACCTTTGGCGATTAAAAAAAATTTAGTCGCCAAAAGTTATGGATGTAGCGATCTTGGTTTTGACCCTTCTTTCATGTTTTGCCACTTTGACTGGGTAGGTCGGGGATTGAGCTGCCCGGTCAGCTCGCGGGGGTCTAGGGGGCAGTGCCTCTTGGCGGGTCCGAGGGCAGCGCCTTGGCAGGGTCGAGGAGCAGCGCCCCCGAAGTAAAAATGCAAAATGCATTCGAAGTTGCTTGAGCCGCACATGCGGAAAACAGGAGAGGGCTTGTTTGGCTACTGCCATAAATACAGGTGCGGGAGTGTAAGTGCGGGAGAAGTGTCGCACGTACGGTGGTAGGTGAGTCTGAAATTTTAGTCTTTTCTTCTCTTTAGGCTGAGTGTATCTCACTCTTGTTAGGTCTCTTTCTCTCTACATTTCCCTATGCCAAATTGGATCAAAACCTTGATTTTTCAAGATCCATTAGAGTTCTGCCATAGTTTTTTCATCAAAGTTGGTTAACTTCTCAAGGGCTTCATTGTGTGCGGTGAAGATCGAGTTTCGACATCGTTGATTTTGGGGGTTTCATCTCATTTCTTCTTCAAAACTTGAGGTAGGGATTTTCTTAGAGTTATATATATATATATTTTTGCAAGATCTAGATGATTTTCAAAATCATCCTTCGATAGCTTTGAAAATTGATTGTTAATTCAAAAAGTTAAGCGATTTTGAAAGTGGGTTTGTCTCTTGTTCTTTTAAAATGATCTTATGGGTTTTGATCTTTGTTGATTGAAGAAAAGATGATTTTGGAAAGTTTTCTTTCAAAAGATTTGAGTTGTACAGTTTTGGTGAGAAAACCTAGAAATTGAGGATTTTTAAAAGAGATTGAAAATCCATGAATGATTGGAAAATTTCTTATTTATATTTATATAAATGATGAATTTCAGAGAATATAAAAATTGTTGTTCATTTTAGAAATTATTGTTCAAAATGTTGAAATAGTCGTGAAATGACTAATTGTTGAGGGTACTTGAGAAGAGGGAATTGTGTTATTCCTTAGATGATGAATTGGAATAAAAGTATTTATATTCATCTTATGTTATTGGCATATCAATTCATTTGATTACATTAAACTTTGAAAGCTGATTTGAAAACTTGCATTGAGAAAAGAATGTTGAGAAACAAGTTTTCATGAATTGGTTTTGGGGTAAATACGGTGGTAAGTCTTGACAGGTGGTGTAGATGAAATGGAATAGGTGTCAAGCCTTCTAATTAATACTGGTAAAAATGACAGATTACAGGTGTCGAGCCTTCCAGTCAATGCTGGTAAAAATGACAAGTTAGAAGTACTTGTATGGTCTACTTGCAGACACCAACCTAGGGATTACCAGAGTCGTATTTACCGCTCTTGAAATGAATTGTTAAGTTTTGAAGAATTGAAATTGCATGACATCATTGAGCATGATGGTTTTCAAATATGAAGATGTGATTTTCTTTCAAAAAGGCATAGCATGGCATGTGTATTTCATCTCTTGAGACTTGTATAAAATGTATATACTTTGTTAAGGATTTCCTACTGGGGTTTATGCTCACCCTACAGGATTTTTGTGTAGGAAAAGATATGGTGATGCCGCCTAACTAGAGGCGTGGAAATGTGTGTTGAGAGTACGAGACTCTCATTTTGCTATGACTCTGTGTGTAAGCTAAGGGCTGTATGTGTGTGGGTTTGAATAACCGTTTTGTGTAACCAAGCTCAGTTAGCCTATTTTGGGCAAGTTTGGGCTTATAAATTTGTGCATGATCAAGACTAGTAGCAATTGCAATTATGATAAAATTATAAGGATTTTAGAATGTTGGTGTTGATTTAAGAAATGCCTTTGGTGTTGGTGCGAGTTTTTGCTAATTGAATAAGGTTGGGGCTTTTAAAGCATTGTGCATGTTCTATTATCTTGTGCAGCAGCTAAGCTTGTATGATTAGTGATGAGAAATTATGTAAAAATGGGTAGATGCCTTGGAGATGATTTAGATTATATTTCGTATAATAATCACTTCCATGCTTTCAGTTCTGCCTGCAACCAATGCTCTGGTAATTGTGTGCTAGACATTTGTTTAATCTTAGCGTGAGAAAAATTTGTAGTTGTTGTCAAGCATGACGGTGAGGTTATTGTAAACAGAACAATGACTCTTTGCATTTGGTGATTGCTTTGCTGATACTCAGTTGAAGTCCTTTCTTCAAAAAAAAAAAAGGTGATGTGTTTTTTAAGAGCATTCAGGTCATATGGAAGGGATTATCATTGTTGATATGCATGGGGTTGGAAACATTAATTATCACCGCCGCTTTATTGAATGCATTTACTTTCCGATTATTTAACCTTCCTTTCCCTATGACTTTCACAGTGATACTTTAGACAAATGTTGACTTCTATGATTTTTAATTGTAGGCGTCTCAAGAGTCACAACGGTACCATAAGATCCATATATGCATGTTCTTCCTTTTGTTTGCATTATTAATTGGACTGATTGTTTGATTCAGGGCAGTGTTTCAATTAGATCAAAATTACAAAGTTATTTGCTTTATTTAACTAAACCTTTTGTTTGTATTTTTCTTTCTTAGGGCCTTCAAGTAAGTTAGCACATGCTTGACTTGTTAATTACCCTCGTTCTTGAGAATAAGAAAATATATCCACCCATCATGTTCAGTGTCTCCTCTTTCACTCAGACCTGAAGAAAGGAGATCTTGGGGTTTGATGGTCCTAAAATGACATTCTATCTAAATTCTTATTTCTCATGCTTGATAGTGTTTTGTCTTTTTCTACCAAATATCATTTGATGGTCTTGCATTTTTGGTACTAATGGATGCAATTATTTTTTGTAGATGGCTTTTGGCATGAATTTGTGGATATTTTTTCTATACGGAGGATAATTTACACTTTTGTATAATCTAATATTTTTTTTTTGGTGTACGGAGGACATGTTTTGGTGTGATTTTGTATTTTGTATGGAATTATTATTTTAGGTTGGAATATACTTAGTTTGTATGAAATTTGACATTAAAAGGTATTTCTTTTTGGATAGTTGGAAGTGAAATGGATGCAAACTACGGAATGGTTGATGATATATGTATTGTTTTATTTATATACATGGTACAGGTTGCATAGAATATGTACAGGTTGTAGACAAAATAATTAAAAATAAATAAAATCATGTTTTTGGCAACTAAACAATTGGTAGCCTAAAAAGAAGTAAATATTTTTAGCAACTAAATAGTTAGTAGCTATAAATAAAAAAAAATGAAAAAAAAAAAATTGGCTACTAAAACTTTAGTAGCCAAAAATAAAATCAGACTTTAGGCGACTAAAATATTTAGTAGCTAAAAAAAATAAGATGAACAGTGAAACTTTTTGCCGACAAACTTTTTTAGTCGCTGAAAATGCGATATTAATTTTTTTGAAAAGGTTTTGGTGACTAAAAAATTAGTCGGCAATTGATGACTTTCGGCGACTAAATTCATTTTACTCGCCAAAACCTTTCCCAACAATTGTTCAACGACTAATCTAGCGACCAAAAAATTTAGTCGCTAAAAAGTTTTGGCGACTAAAAATTAACTTTTGGCGACTAAAAATTTAGTCACCAAAAGTGCATTTTGTTGTATACAATTTATATTTGAATCATATATTTGGAAAGTAAAAGAAAAAATATGAGTGAAATGTAAATTAAATATAATTACATTTTATTTACTTTTTCCTTTTCTCTTTTTAAATTTCTACCTAAATCCATGATCTAAATACAACTTTTCATCTAAAAAAAAAACCCTTAAAACATCTCCAATGTGCTCTTTAAAAGAGACTTTTTGGCTACTATAACTAATCTCATTCTATTTTACTCATTCCAATGGACTAGCTAGAGCTATTCTAACTTAAAAATTTCTGAGCTAATTACATTTTTTGTTTTGATTAACGAAAGTCAGTAATTAGTTGTTAGATTAGCATCTTGAGGGAATTGAAACTCACACCCATACACCTTGTAAGAAAATATTGTGTATTTGGTTTGAGTTTTTTGAATTAAATTTTTTGAAAACTAAGTTTTTTATTTTTTGTATTTTTTTTAGTGAATATTTTTAAAATTTTAAGCATTTTGTATTTTTTTAGATGCACCTTACTTAGATGTATCTAAAAAGTAAAAACTTAGTGAAAAAATATTTTTAAAAATTAATAAATACATAAAAATATGAAAAATATACTAAATTCTCATTTTTTTTTTTTTGTATTTTTTGTAGTGAATTTTTAAAAGATTTTTTTCACAAAAATTATCCTTTTGATGTGTATTTATGTTAGATGTGTCTAAAAATTAAAAAAATTGCTTAAAATATTAAAAAAAATTCAGTAAAAATTAAAAAATACAGAAAACAAGAAAGTAGAATTTTCTAAAAAGTGTTTTTAGAAAACCAAAAATAAGCAAATTCCATCCCCCCCCCCCCCCCCAAAGGAGAGATTTAGTGGTCAAAGGGTTAGCCAACTAGGCTAGAACCCATTGGTTTCTAAACTAATTACAATTGGAGAGTATTGTAAGGTTCTTTAAAAAGTTCATGTGAATAAATAAGTAAAATAAATAGTAAAATTAAAGTACATAAATAAAAAAAGAATTAGGTAAAACAAAGAAATATATATATATATATATAATATTTTAGCTAGTAAAAAGTGAAAAAATGAAGAGTATGGCTAGAGCCCAAGATTCACGCACTCCTGCTAAAGGCACTTGTTCAAAAGTCTTTGCATGTGCTACTAGTAAAGGTCGTTAATTTTAGAGGATCAAATTTAAGCTAGATTTAAAATAGGACTAAAATGAAACTTTAACTCAAACTAAAGAAGTTAAAAGTATAATTAACTGATAAATGTTCATTCTTTATTCTTTTCATCAATTTGGATTTCATCATTTTATGTTTTTATTGATGATAATAGGAGATGATAATTATTGCAATAATGTAATGTAAGATTGGAGAGCTTGGGAGGTATACACTACACTTCGATTCTGTTTACCTCTTATGCATTCTGCTTTGCATTTTCTACCTTATATCTATTCATACATTGTGCTTTCTACCTTACACTTTCTATTTGATACTTGTTCACACATTGTTGATGCACACTGCTAATCTTTTCTTACAGCTGTGGGTTTATGCCTATTTCCCGACCCTTGCCCCAGAGCCAATGGACGAGATCACTCTAACTGTGCCCTACTCATGGTGATATGAT
Source organism: Camellia japonica (assembly GCA_030407325.1). Lineage (NCBI taxonomy): Eukaryota > Viridiplantae > Streptophyta > Magnoliopsida > Ericales > Theaceae > Camellia > Camellia japonica. The sequence continues at coordinate 30,020,558 of JAPPVO010000014.1, forward strand.
GGTAGATGTCGCTGCCGGCACCGTGAGGATATAACCTTCCCTTTCTTCCACTGACACTTTGACACGGTGGTTGCCCGTGAGGTAATCCAAAACTCACTGTTATTCCGATTGCTACTGTTCTAATTCATATTATGACGACTTGACAGCAACTAACATCTTGTTCATTCTCTATTTGCAGATCACATGGCACGATGCTGGCCGGAGTCAGGGACTAGTATGCTGAAGCTTGGGCTACCTCCAGGTACCGGATATTGCTGGAGGGCCCATTCTACCGAGCCTGGTTTCTGGGTGAGCATTTCATATGCCAAACTACGGGCTTACCTGCCCTAGTCGTTCCCATGCCATTCCCAGCATCCATGAGGACGGCCAATAGCCTCCCAATTGAGGATATTATTCAGTGTATGGTGGGGCTAGATGTCGACTACTTCAGAGGGGCGGGAGATTATACAACCTTCATCAGGACTCACCTCATGCCACCCCTGATGGGAGGTCACGCGGGCGATGCAATAGGTGCTCCTTTGGCTGGAAAGGCTGCTCAGAAGGCCGAGGCGAGTATTGGAGAGGCCCCTCCCACTATGCAGGCTGCCAGTTGGCCGGCGATCCCTACCGTGCTTACTTGTTGGCGACCGGGTAGGACAGCCTATCAAATTCTGATGGGCTTACCTGCCCCAGTCGTTCCTATGCCATTCCTAGCATCCACGAGGACGGCCAATAGCCTCCCAACTGAGGATATTATTCAGTTTATGGTGGGGCTAGATGTCGACTACTTCAGAGGGGCGGGAGATTATACAACCTTCATCAAGACTCACTTCATGCCACCCCTGATGGGAGGTCGCGCGGACGATGCAGCAGGTGCTCCTTTGGCTGGAAAGGCTGCTTAAGAGGCCGATGCGGGTATTGGAGAGGCCCCTCTCACTGTGCAGGCTGCCAGTTAGCCGGCAATCCCTACCATGCTTACTTGTTGGCGACTGGGTGGGACAGCCAATCAAATTCTGATAGAGCCACCAGAGCTAGGGCACGGGTATGTCAGAGCTCCAAGTACACCTTAGGTATGGACTACACTTTTCAACTTGTATCCCACATTTTACCATTTCCAGATATTAATGTTCAAATTCACTTGCAGGCACCCCTGGAGTACACGGAGGGCCTTCTCCAGCTGGTTGCTTCTCTCGTTGGCATGGTGTAGAGGAGAGAGACATTGCTTGGTCTCTATGGTATTCAGGTATTCTCCATCTCATTTTTCGCATACATTTCATTGTTGGCTCGCACTGCTGTCCACTCCACTAACATGCAATATTCACTCTGATACACGATACTACATATTGATCTACTAATATGCCTTCTAGCATTGCTTCACACGGCACTGATACACTGTATTGCCTTCTGCATGATATTCTTACTATATACTACATTCTGTCACATACTATATCTGACACTTTGATATTTGTTTTTCAGATCCCATCTGCACTGAGGGCACCAGTAACAGTGGTGGCACCTCCTCTGGCGATAGGGAAAAGAGGCAGACAGGTCCCAGCACGCGGCCGAGATGAGTGCCGAGGTCGAGGCAGAGACAAGGGTGCTCAGAGCCGGAGTAACGAGTCTGAGCCCGTATTGAGCGGGGATGATACTGAGACCAGCAACTCCGATGAGGCAGTGAGTCGACATTCTGAGTCATCTGAGAGCGGGGGCGATGATGCTGGCTTGAGGTTAAAGAGCAAAGACGATGTCGAGACTGGCTTTGAGTTAGGGAGCGGAGATGATGACACTGGATAGTGGTGCTGATGGAGACAATGCCCCTAAGTCCCCTTTGAGGAAGAGAACAAAGAGGGCTCTCAAGCTTGATGCGACCGGCGCTGATTTTTATAATCTTTTGCTTAGTTTCTTTCATTTTGTAGTCTAGCACATGTATAGCTTTAGATAGGTTTTACTTTCACTTTTGAAAACTTATACTCTCTTTTTGTAAAAACTGTGATCGGGGGAAAACTCTGCAGTTTTATGAAAAGAATTATTGTTTTTGCATCATGAGCAGCACACTTGCAAAATGAAAATGGAGTTGAATTTGAAACCGAAAATGCTTGTATTAGAACGACATTCTTAATCGGATAATGAGCTAACCAACCAAAATACAAAATACAACTCGATAAATGGGAAACAAAATAAAAACACCGTAAATATAGCTAGACACACTTGCTATAAACAAAAGACTCTAAACAAAACCCCAGGACACAGAGACCAGGACAAAACCAAAATGCCCAACTACTCAGGCCAAAGAATGGACGGCTGACCACAAAAGTGGGCAGCTAACCACTTGTGGTGATCCACCAGATGGTTGACAGCTGGCCTCCACTCACAATCTTATCTTCTACAAAAGGTCTTCCTTCGTGATTTCTTCACCAAAACCGCATTTTTGTTGTTGTTTCTTCCACAAATGGAGATATGAGTTACTAAGAAGCTCATGGATTGGATAGCCACTTTATACAACATGGAAAAGGTAAATTTCGAGGTTTCGACATAAATACGCTTTTTCCTTTAAGCCATACTCCACTTTATTTTCCGTTTCTCCATGTCGTGGCCCGATACTGGGACCCAATTACGCACGTATTTCGTTTCGGAGCACAGGAGATGTGCCCGACTCTTAAAGAATTTCAAGCATTGATGGAATCCCGCCATGATGAGGAAATAATGCTTTAGCCCTGGCTTGGCCATGCCTAGGCTTTGGGACGGATGTGTGGGTTCACTTTGCACGAAGCTCGATTTTTGGCTCATGATAGGGAGCTAGACATAACCAGCTTGATTCATCGATTTTCTGACATCGGAAACAGGGGCGACCCTCTCTGGCGAGATTTTTGACAACATGCCCTCTGCTTATAAATGTTCGCACATTTTCTTTTTGCCCCTAGTTGCGGCGGAGCCATCATTCAGTTGATCGAAGTGGCCCAATGTCTAAAAGAGGGTAAGAGTTGCATTGGTTTAACACTGGCCGGGACCCTGACGGGTATGCTTTTCATCGACGAGAGACCATCAGGATTGCATGGAGTCCACTACTACTCCAAGTATTATTTCCCACCATTTTTTTATTTATGATTCTCACATCACTCGGCACTTACGCTCTATTCTCTCTCAAAGCCCTTTTCTCTCCTTTCTCTCAGAGCACATCCCTCTATTCTTTAATCTTTCTTATTTTTCATCCCTTCCCAAGTATGGCTCATGGACACTAGTGGTGGACATTTGCCCCGAGTATTCAGCTCGAGCTTACTTTTTCCACCAGCAACTAGTAGACTTTCCTAATGAAGGATGGTAGTGCAACTGGATGTGTAACAGATTTGCAGCTGACATAGCTTGGCATTGCTCGTGGTTTAATTTGACCGAGATGAGCAACAACATGTCTCGACAGCCGAGTATTCAGTTAATTGGCCTCACACACTATGTGTTCTACTTCCCCTTCCGGTTTAGATGCCAGTCCAAGCATGATCAAACCCCGTCCAAATAAGGGGGTAGAATACCCAGCTTCCTTCCCCATTCGTGCTTCACACCTGACTCAGTACCTTGCTGCTTGGAGGACGAGAGAGCTTCTGGCCCCTGCCCCTAGTGTCAGTTATGCCCTTTTTGGTGAGTACTTGGCTTGGGTCGAGGATGAGGCACAAGTTGGGCTTGCTTTAGTTGCACAGACTTCCGCAAGTACGAGTAGAGGACGCAGGAACACCTAACTCGCTTATGCCCCTAGTTTATTTCTTTGACCTTTCTTTCCAAGTTTTATGATGTAAAAAAACTTTGATTTAACTCAGAGAGCTAAATAATGTACTTGTGTTGAAATCAATGGAATTAAAGTTGTAAAGACTAAAAATTTTCCCTTTGGTCCTAAAATGGTCTAAGTTGTAAAAGGTAAAATTTTACAAAAAACCAACTTTTACTAAAACTTTCCAAAACCATTTTCGAAAATGATCACCACCTGACACGCATGGAATCAATCCTTAAGATGTACAACCCCAAATCAGAAGATTACAACTACCCATAATTGTATTCACCACTACTACGTTGCAGTGTAACCGATCTGCAGCATTAAAGTAACACAACTGAGCTAGAAAATAGTAGACAAAGACAGCCTGATCAAACATAATGAATAAGATAGTTGAATTGATGGTTACGGCCGAATTTTAGGATGAAGTTGCCTATGTATCCCAAAGATGGGAATCAGGCCTTACATAGTTCGGTTTAGGTTCACTCGAGTATTAACTGTCTCTTTTTGCGCTTAACATTTGCCAAAGTCGCCCTTCTGGGTTTTCGACCTTGCGAGCTCAATTTTTCTTTATTTTTAATTTTCTATGCTCTAACTTTTGCCTAGGTCACCTTTTCGGGTTTTTAGCTTAGCGAGCCTCTCAAGGGTAGTATTTCTTCAACTTGTCCATATTAACCTGTTGCGAAAACTCCAGGCCATCTAAGTCCATGAAAATAACTGCCTCTCCTGAACAAATAGCTTTGATGATGTAAGAACCAATCCAATTGGGTCTGAACTTGCCCCTAGGGTCATGGATAGGCGCTCGGTTATCTTTCAGTACCATATCTCTCTTTGAGATTTCTGGACTTAACATTCTTATTAAAAGCCCTAGCAATTCTGCGTTGGTAGCCTTGAACATGATACAATGCCTTTAGCCTCCTCTCATCAAACAGCATCAACTCCTTAAACCTGCTCTGTTGCCATTCTGTTTTTGCTATCTGACACTCAGCCATAATTGGAAGTGACGGTACTTCAATTTCAATTGGCAGAATGACTTCCATCCCATACACTAATGAATAGGGGGTTGCTCCTGTGGACGTCCGGATTGACGTCCTGTAGCCCCAGAGTGCAAACGGCAATTTATCCTACCAGTTCCTGTATGTTTCTACCATCTTCCGCAAAATGTTCTTAATACTCATGTTAGCGGCCTCAACAGCTCCATTGGTTTGTGGTCTATATATCGATGACTTGTGAAAAGCCACATTATATTTATCAAGCAGATCCACCACCTCTTTCTTGAAGTGTGAGCCATTGTCTGATATGATTTCATTCGGAATCTCGTACCGACAGATGATGTGATTTCTGATGAACTTGGCCACATGCGACGCCTTCAACACAGCATAGGATTGAGCTTCTACCCACTTTCTAAAATAGTCAATCGCCACCAGGATGAACTCATGTCCATTCGACCCTTTTGGTGAGACTGCACCGATAACATTGATTCCCCAGACTGAGAAAGGCTACGGCGAAACCATGTTGTAAAGCTTTAACGGCGGGATATTCATACGATTGACATGGATTTGACATTTGTGGCATCGTCGTATAAAACTAATGCAATCCTTCTCCATAGTAGACCAGTAGTAACCTTGTGTAGACACCCCATTTTTTACCGCCCTTAAGACTTGGGCGCCACTGATTGATCACTCGGTGATGAAAGTTGTGCTATGCAAATGTTTGATTTCTTCAACAAGAAAAGCTCTAAATCCCAACCTTATACCCCATTTTAGACCAAAAATATTTTGAACAAAACTATTTTAGACCTTAAAACCCTCTCTTTCAAAATATTTTTGAAAATGTTTCTACGATGTTCCGAGGCTTGCATTTCGTTAAAAATTGCACTTTTCAGTAAACCGAGTAGGGACAAAGTGGAAATGAATGGAAGAGAGGTGAACTCTTTGAAAAATCTTTAAGACCTCTTATTTATAGGTTTGGAGTTGAAGAAAATTGGAGGAGAGGAAAGAAAACTAGTTGGGGAAGTGGTTGAGCTTGAAACCGTTAAGGGAAAACTGGGCAGCCTCACTAAATCAAGCCTATCCTTTTGTACACTTGGACTTTAGTTATAAGGCCACCACCATTGGAAAGTGGACTTCCAGGCTTCATTTTACACTCAAGAATCTCCTAAAGCCGAGTCTGGATGAGGGTGATATGGCTGTTTGAAGTTAGGCATCAATCTGATTAAGCCAAAACTGGCAACCTTCACTAAAATAGGCATATCTCTTTTCACACTTAGAATTTAGATGTAAGTCTTCCACCATTGGAAATTAGACTTCTGGGGCTTCACTTTAGACTCAAGAATTACCTAAAATCGAGTTCGGATAAGGGAGATATGCCCATTTGAAGTTGGGCCTGAAAGCAGATTTTAAGGGCTGGCCGTGGATCAGTGAAGGCCGGCCGGGTCTCGATGGTGCCAAATAGACAGCTGGCGGGAATTGAACAAATATCTTTGTTTGAAGATATTTGGACCTTTTTGGCTCAAACTCTATAAATAGAACCTCTTCCTTCAGAATTCAAGGTTAGAAAAATTTCCAAAAGACTTTGAAGAGCAAAAAGGACCTCCTCCCTCTTCCTTCCTCCTTTCACCTTCAAACCTCTTTTAGCTATACATATACAATACATACACCATTAGAGCTTCTACTTAAAGATTTTTGCTAGAGTTTCAAACTAAGTTTCATAAACTTGAGGGTGTTTGGAATCAAGTTTGATCAATAACCAAAGCTTGCTCTCTTCAAGAGGTATAAGCTTGTCACCTTTTTCCTTGCTTTCATTCCAATCTCTTTCTATCTTTTTCTTGTGTTTTCTCACTGTTTTGAGTCTATTTCAAATGTTTAAACTTGGGTTTGGATAGCTACCAAAGGTGGTGAGGGTTGACACCCTTACTTGCACCTTACCTCATAGCTCACACCCTTGTTTTTGCACTCTTTTCTTTGCTTTTAAAATTGATTTTTAGAGTTCAAAAGAGGCTAAAAAACATTCTTTGAGGTTTCAAAAGTGGAGGGGTTAGCCACTCCTCCTCTAGTCATATTTTCCTTACTTTTTTTTGTTTAACTTTTTAGATTATTTTTTTCTAATTTTAGTCACTGTTTTGAGGCTATTTTTTTGACTGTTTTTGGACTATTTTCAGAGGCTAAAATATGTTTTAGAAGTCCCAAAACTGGAGGGGTTAGCCACCTCTCCTTAGCTTAGTTTGCTAGCTTTGTGCCTCTTTGTTTTTGGCTTTGTTTTAAGCTCTTTTAACATCATTTTAGCTACTATTTTTTGCATGTTTAGGGGCTGTTTTAGGGCTGTCCTAGCCTTTTAAATAGCTTATGCTTTGATTAGTTTGCTTGTTGTCTCATATGTTCATATACATAGCTCATTGCATGTTTGTTCTAGCTTTTCTTTAAGTAATTTCTTTGTTTAAGAGCCTCATTTTAATAATCAACTTACCATTTATTTCTTTCATTTGAGAGTTGTTTCAAATGGTTGATGGTTATTCAACACATGAACTAGAGTTTTGCGCTTAATGACTTAATCTCTACGGAGATTGATTGTCAACGGTGTAATCTCCCTTTCATGTTGAGAATTACTTCCCATTTGACGCTTCTCTCCTTTTAGAGGACTTAATCACCACGGACAAATGGACTAAAGAATGGCAATGACTAAACAAATTGGTTTAAAATTGGATCAATGCACATAAAGAAAATGGATTTAATAGCTTGAACTTGGCCGGACGTTATGCCAAGTTTTTTTTTTTTTTTGTGTTAAGGGTCATCAAGCATCAATTCATGGTGTTTTTGATGTCCTTGAAGCGTCTCAACTTCCTTTTTTGAGTTCATTCCATGACAAAAAGGGGGTGGTGGTTCATTTGCATTACATTCATTGATTTTTTGTCCAAAATGATATCCAAGATCATCAAGCAATAATATCGCTCATTGATGGTTTTGGAGTCAATCCCAACTTTCTCTTGAGGCTTTTCTATGACAAAAAAGGAAGGAAGGACAAACAGAGCTTGAAAATGCTCTATCTGCACTGATTTCACCTCAGAACACAGAAATAGAGTTTTGCACCAAACCAATGCACGACCAGCCCTCTGTAGGCCCAACCCGCCATCAATGATGCATGGCTGTAGACACTCCATTTTTGACCGACCTTAAGACTCAGACGTCACCGATTGAGCGCTTGGTGATGCTGCATATTGTGCTCGTTCAGAGGTCTCAGAGTCTCGGCTGCGAGCCTTGCCTCCGGACTTTCGGACTCTTTTGTGCCTTGCCTCGGTTTGCGAACCAGGCTGCGTTTTCTCCATTTTCTCTTCCCGAATGGAGGGAGAGGTCTCGTAGATCATCTCTCAGTGGCCGTAGGCTACGTTTCGTGGTCGTACGCCATTTTTCCCGTTTGCAGCCCGGTTCCCGATTTTCAGAGCCGTCGGCCGTGTGCCTCGGTTCGGGACCGCTTAACCATCTTCGTTTGCTCCGGTTTTTGGCATACATCTTATTTCCTCCCTTTTGAGGGACACTGTGGCTCGAGAGACCAACTTCGTGGTCGAACGCCACCACCGGTGCTTAACAGCTTGTTTTCGGGGCCCCAGGCCACGCGTTTTGGCCCCCGAACCTTCATTTTACATCGGTTTGAGTTCATTTTTGGTGGAGACCTCATTTTCATTGTTAGGAAGCCTGTAGAAGGGTGGGAGGCCAGCAATTGTTCCAAAAAGCCAGCTTCATTCCTTCATCGCTCTCCGTCGCCCGTTTTCCTCGCTAGAAAGCTGGTGTTGACCATTCCCGGGCCACTTTCTTTGGCACTCAACCACATATTTGTGTTGTACACACTTGGGAGGCCACCAATATGACATGGCCAGCCAGCAATTGTTCCTGACCCTTTTGAACCCCTCTAAAAAGTTGGTTTTTCCCTCTCCTGGGTCACATTTCCTGGTTTTTCTCCACATGGCTGTGTTGTACACACATGAGAGGCCACCTTTCTGGGGTGGCCGGCCAACAATTGTGATTGACCCTTTTGAACCTGGCCGGCCGGCCAGGGGAGGGGGCCGGCCGGCCACTTGGACCTTCTGAACCTGGTCGGCCATAACCCTCTCACCTAGTGCCTTACAGCTGCACCCTCTGTTTCCCCCCAGATCCTGTATCCGATGGGGGGTCTTTTGGGGGGGAAATTTGAATTTGATTTTCCCCCCCTTTTCCTCCACTCCTCCCTCTATAAAGCCAGACCTCCAGCTGCATTTCAAAGGGTTACAAAAATTGGTTTGAAGCCTTGCATTCAACTCTCCCTCTCCCTCTCTTCCAAGCCTCAAAACACCCTTGGTTCTTGGCCATTTCTACACCAATCCATAGCACCACACCTCCACACTCCATTCCAACACTTTGAGGCTGATTTTCAGAGGCTAGGAGCTCTTCTTCTTGGACCAAAAGTTGCTGAAAAGTTGTGCTACAAGGGTGAGTCTTCTTCTCCCTCTTTCTTGCCTTATTTTGTTCTATATCTAAGCCTTTCTTACAAGCATTTTTGGGCTCTGACCCGAACTAAAATAGTCATATTTTGAGCTCATCTCCATGTTTGATTAAGGGTCTTTCTCTGTTTGAGGTCTCCTCCTCACCCTTTGTGTTTAAACTCTCTTTTAGGCCTATTTTTGCATGATATTTTAGGCTTATTTGTGAGCTGTTTTGGACTTTATCATAAACTGTGAAATGTCTTTTTTTGTGTCCCTCTTCAACTTTGTTGAAGGGCTCTCCTCTATTTGAGATCAGCTGCTACCACTTGCCTCTTTATCCCTCTTTTAGGCCTTTTTCTTGCATGATGATTTAGCCTCACTTGTGTTCATTTTCGAGATTTGATGTAAACTATAAAGTTCCATGTTTTGAGCCCCTCTTCAACTTTGTTGAAGGGATCTTTGCTATTTGGGGCCAGCTTCTGCCCCTTGTCTCTAATCTCTCTTTTAGGGCCATTTTTGCATGATAGATTAGCCCTACTTGTGTTCATTTTTGAAAGTTGTTATAAACTGGAAAAAGCCTTGTTTTGACATAATCTTCATGTTTGATTAAGGGAATTTTCTTATTTGAGGTTACATGCTTCCTTATGTGCTTGATTCCCTCTTATTTTGAGCCTTACACCCTAGCCCTTGTTGCATGCCTTGTTTGACCTTCTAGCCACTGGAATCCAGTGGATTTCTAGTGGCTTTGATGCTATTTTGAGCCTCCAAATCAGAGGGGGATGACCCCCTCTCACATTGACTTGTTTGGTGGTCATTTTGGCCTTCCAAAGGGACCCCTCTTTGCATGCTTCTTAGCTACTTTTCAGGCCCAATTTGGTGAGTTTTGGGACTACCATATTTTATTTCCAGAGTTGTTTTGGTCATGCTTCATGTCTATCTTGCATGTGCTTAATAACCCCTTGTATGCCATTCCAAAGGAGCCCCTCATTTGTGCATGTGTTGGCTGTCTTTCCATGTGTATTTGGGCGTATTTTGGCATGTTTAGTTCACTGATTTTTGCTGGTTTGATGATTTATCACTTGCTTCATATACGTGCCATGCAATCCGTGTTTGATAGTCAAAATCGCATGCTATTTTAGGCCATCTTGCTAGCATCTTTTGGCCATGCTTCGAACTAGAAAAGTTCATGTTTTGGGACTGCCTTGACTCTGCCTTCATGCTTCATGATCAAATAATGCATGTTTTGTATAGCTATAGGTCATTGCGTATGCCTAGTTTTGAGTTTCGGGGTTCATCTCATGCATCGGGTGCCATATTGCCATGTTTCGGGGCTGTTTAGCATCATATTTTAGTGCTGAAATTCACATGTTTGTATGCCATATTCCATGCCTTGTTAGAGTGGCGTTCGTGCCTTAGGGTCGGTCCTCGGTTCGCGTGCACGCGTACACGCATCTCGAGTGTCTCATTTTCATCTAATGGCCTCCTATGTGAGTGCGGCTGAGGTCTGCTTATGTTGGTGTAAGTCCATTATGCATTGCGTATGCCATTTCATTTCATAGCATTGCGTATGCTAGGTTGCATGTTAGAGCATCGTGCATGTCGTGTTATATCGAGCATTGTGTATGCCATTTCATAGCATTGTGTATGCTAGGTTGTATATTAGTTGCATTCATGCATGTCATGCATATTGCATTGTGTTTGGGATAGGACTTAGCCCGAGCACGGGAAACGAGGGACGTTTTGTACCTTGAGTGACGGAACGTGTCTCAATTCCCTGTCGCCGACACTCCGGATTATCCATGATGGAGTCTAGGCCTTGTTATGTTTTCATGTGCATTCATTCCATATTGAGTCATGCAAATCGACTCCTCGGCCATCATGCATCGAGATGCGTGATTGGTGACATGAGGATCGAGGACTACGCTCCCTGAAATGTAGTCAAGCATACATATGTGAAAATACATTGCCATGCCCCTTTCCTGCTCTCTGTTGCAGCAAATCAAAAACCGACAATCTTTTGGGGCTTCGCACAACATTCCAGGTTTAATTGTAAACAGAGGCTAATTAGGGCATCGCGATGGATTTCCGCGCCAAGCAACTCAAACATGCATCATTCATCATCCGGAGCAGAGTCGAGGCAGTCCCCTAGCTTGCAGGCTAGTTTACCATTTTCCTAGATTAATTTGTTAATTAATTAGGATTTTGTATTTATTCGGACTGTAATTATTCATTTGGGACTGTATATTATTTATTCGGACCCTCTGTGCGAGGGCAATGTTGTAATAAGTGTGCGTGTGTGTGATGTATGTCTTCCAACCCCACGTCTTTCTCCCTTTTATTTACCAGCTTATGATGGTTAGATTAGGGCATGTTTCAATTAGCATACAGTATGATAGCATGTTTACATTCATTCATCTGTCTTACATGCACCGGGCTCGGCACATCATAACTCACCGCATTGAATTTCAATTCCGAGTTGAATACATGTTAGCTGTAGCATTCCATATGCCATATTTAGAATAACCGAGCCTGCTATAGTTGCATTTTTGTGTGTGTTGCATTAGGCATTTCTGTATATTTAGGATCATGCATGGATTTCTAACATAGTTTCTGTTTTGGCTTGGAGTACTCGGTAAGTTTTTATGCTTTAGCATCCTTGCATGTGTGTGAGTGACTGCCATGATAGCATGCTTACCATGAGGCTATTTGCTTATGTGATATAACTGCCTGAATGCCTGTGGGTGAAGGTTGGGTTATTTGGATTGGAACAAATCATTGACTGTGAGTTTTAAGCCCACTAGATAGTGGCAAAACCATCTTTTCTAAGCCTACCTGAGGGTGGCAAAATCCGCATCTTAAGCCTACTTGCGAGTAGCAAACCACTTTCAAAAACAAACATGAAATGTTTTGTTCCAATTCAGGCGACCTGGTCTATACTTGTATGTTGTGCGCATCACATAGTAAATCTAGGCTAATAACCGGAATAAGGACTTATAATGTTTTCAAAACTAGATATCATGGTTAGTAGAGGCCGATCTTTGATCGGGCGAGCGGGAGTGCTCACGAAGTGACCTTCCCCAATCGTACCCAAGTTCCGAGCCGAGGCAACTTTGGTGATGACGGACACGTGGCCTTAGGCAAACGAGTCAGGGTTTCCTAAATTTCCCAAAAATAAAATATTTAGGTGGCGACTCTGTATCTGGCAAAGCAGTCCATGTTTGGCACTTCTTTCAAAAAATCTGTTTTCTCAAAATGATTTGCCGGATTTGGACTCTTTGGTTCAGATTAAGAACCGTGACAATTTGAGTCCTGAACTGTAGTGAGCCCAAGATGAACGGAACGGGAGACTCAACCCTCCCGGGGTGTTCGGGGACGTCTACAGTTTCTGGCGACTCTGCTGGGGAGTTAGAGAACTTGACTCGAACTCATGATATCTGGTCTTGGCTACACTTATGTGTTTCTTTGCATTGCATTTGCATTGGTGCGCCTAGGACACTGTGTTTGCCATCTGCTATTCCTGAACGGTTTGCCAGAGGCTTGTCTTGTCAAGGCATGACCATAAGGCTGACCGGTTGTGGGCTCTGTCAGTATGGGAACACAAACCCCGGTTTTATCGGGGCACCCTTTTGACCATTCGACCTAGTGCATATCGAAATCTGTAGTGACCATTCCAAAATAGGACAGGTTGCTTACCCGATATAGGTTGTTTGAAACCGCTGCGTGCGTAGTGAAACCCTAGCTCCTGACAAAATAGGACAGGGAAACCCTACCCCAACATAGGGGTGTTTTGGCTTTCACTTATCTGTTATGTGCTGTTAGAGTGCGTCTCTACAGGGAATACATGTATCAGTGTATGAGTTTGGGCATCAGGCCTGCGGGCATCGGTCAGTGTTTGAGAATCAGTTATCTGCGGGTATCGGATTCAGTTTTCAGGGACAGTAATTCAGGGATAATGATCAGTGTTTGAGGACAGTGTGTATTCAGCTTATCGACCGTGTGTTGTTATGCCCAGCTGTGTGTTGTGTATTTATTTTAAGCTGTTATGCTGTTCGTTTCTCTGGTTATTTTTCCTTTTTGCTTTATATTATCTTTTGGTAGGACAGTTTTAGCACAATTGCTTCCGACCCAGTAGATATTCCCCAAGCACTTTGGACAAGAGGTCGTCGGCTCAATCGATCTGAGGATCTGGTTGACGGACAGCCAGTGTTCCATTCTCTACCCCCGGTTGTCAGAAGAAGGCCGAGAAGGTGTAATGTGTCTAAACAGAGGTTACCAGAGCAGTGGTCTACCCAGAGCAGTGTACTACAGTTGAGGTCAGTTCGGTCCCAGTTTTGCCATAGAGATACACATACCAGTCAGTCAGCAGGACTAGCAGAACATAGCCGAGATGGAAGAAATGATGCGCCAAATCCAAGAGAGTATGAAGCAAATGCAGGAGGACGCTATCCGCCAAGCGGAATTCTCTAAACAGCAGGCCACAATCATGGCCCAATAGGCGGAACTAATTACCCGGCTACAGCAACAAGCCGGAGCATCAGCCTCACATCCAGCTCCTCCTCCACCAGGGGTCCCCCTACCCGAGCAAACACCAACTACCCAGAATGTCCTGCCAAATCCCCAGAACACTTTGCCAAATGTCCATGCCGCTCAGGAGGACACAGACATCCCAACGGGGCTGGTTCCACCCCCGCTTCCACCTCAATCATCCAAAGTACATACACCCGTCAACCACCCGGACTCTCCCTTCGAGTTCGAAGTAGACCCTACAGCGCTGAAATTGAGCAAGCTCGAGAAGCTATTCAAAAAATCCCAGGGGGTAAAAGCTATCCCGGATATCGAGGACGGATATACCGATGTGGCTGTGACGCTACCGGATAGATTCAAGATGCCGCAGATCGATCGTTTCGACGGATCTGGTGATCCCATGGTCCACCTCCGGCTATTCTTAGATATACTACGACCAATGGGCCTCACCAGACCCCAGAAGCTTTTACTATTCGGCCGAACCCTGTCGGGTGTGGCCGCTATCTGGTATGCGAAGTTGGAGGATGATGTCAAACGAAGTTGGGATGAAATGGCCAAGGCCTTTGTTGCGCAATACTCTTACAACACCCAGATCGAGATTACGACACGAGATCTCGAAACAACAAGGCAAGAGCTTAAAGAGAGTTTCTCAGATTTTGTGACTCGGTGGAGGGCGAAGGCCTCGATGATGACTTTAAGGCCCATCGATAAGGACCAGATCAGGATGATTGTGCGCAATCTCCAGCCAAAACTGATGCAAAAGATGATTGTACTCCCCTTCCCCACCTTTTCGGACCTGCACGAGATGGGGGTACAAATCGAAGATATGATGAAACAGGGTCTGATTGACCAAGACAGGGAGCAACCCCGGAGAACCTTTAACCGTAACAACAATGCAGGCCCGAGTGGCGCTGCAACTGCAAGAACTTCGGAGGTGAACATGGTCGCCACCATTCCCCCTCCCCCTCCAAGGCCCATGGCAGCCACACCATTCTCCGGTGCATCCGGAAGCAATACATGCCCTTGTCCAAGGCTCTAGGGGTCTTAATCAGAAAGGGGCATCTAAAACCCGTGGAGCCGAGACCGTTACCAAATCCACTACCTCCCACTCACAACCCAGCCAAGTACTGTGCATATCACCAGCAGCACGGTCATGATACCGACCAATGTTTCAGACTGCGTCACGAGATTCAAGACCTCGTTGACAAAAATGTGATTTTGCCTCCAGAGAGACCTAATGTCACAACCAACCCACTCCCTACACACAACCAAGCTCCACCTCCCAAAAGAATCAACTTCATCCAGACTGGGGTCGTGTCTTACGATCCTAGCATCTATATCACTCCCTCCCATCTACCTAAGCCGGAGGTGCTCCTTCCCGACTGCACTGACTTTTTGTGCATGTTGGACATCTCTACAACCCAACCTGAGCCAATGGTGGCGACTGTTGAAGACGGTGCAGGGGAGATTGCAGAGGAGAATGGAACTGTTGAGTTGGGGTTTGACCAGTCTGGGAATTTTGCTGGAGAAGCCTACAATCCGAGCAATTACATCCTGTCAGCAGGCCAGTCTGAGCCAAGTATAAAATTGACAGAGAGAGCAGAACTGTGTATGATCCAGGGGGATAGATTTGAGCAGGGAACGGATGATTTAACAGCTGTGGAATAGGGTCTTGCCAACCTCCAGTTCTTCAATGACCAAGAATCAGGGGATGCGGCAGTCAACTGGTTTGAGTACGAGGAATCTGTAGAGGCTACCGGATGGCTGGATGATTAACCGGATGTTGTAGAGTTCCAACAGGGCCCGGCAGGGGCGAGGGTATCAATTGTGGCCGGAAGGGCCGAAAGTCAGAGTACATTGCCGGAGAACGCCGGTACAAAGAATTTCGCTCAGGACAGAAGCATTGTGAATGCAGGGAAAGCTGAACAACAAACTACGCTGACGCAGGTGGAACAACAGGGTTCTGAGAGAACCGGGAAAGCCAAAACCCATGAGGGGATTGAAAATGCTGTGGGCACAGGGACAGAAGATGCTGTGAGCATGTGGGCTGAGAGTGCTGCGAGTACAATCTTGCCGGAGCCAAACAGGTGCCTTTTGAATGCCAACGGAATGTGGTGGGAAGACGATGATTTGTGTCTTGCCCACACAGACGAGGATTGGGGGAGCAATCAACCTGACGATACCTGGTATCTCGATGAAGTTGACCACATGACAAGAAGCGGGCGGTACTTCAAACCCCCGTACCTAGACCAACCAGAGGCATCTGGGAAAGACAAGGAAACTGAAAAGCAGAAAGAGAAGCAGATTGAGGAGGAAGCTGTATTGAAGCAGCTGAAGAAGATACAAGCAGACATCTCCATCTGGGGACTGCTGATGGCGTCACGAGTACACAGACAGGCTGTCCTATCTGCTATGGACAAGGCTAAACTTTCTATAGATACCACACCAGAGCAGCTGGTTGGACTGGTCTTTCTGGGAGGAGGTTCTCCGATGTTAACCTTTTCAGACAAAGAACTGCCGCCTGAGGGCGCAAATCATAACAAACCCCTCTACATCTCTGTAGAATATAGAGACAAGTGGGTGCCAGTGGTTCTTGTCAACACAGGATCTGCCATTAATGTGTGCCCGTCAAGGACGGCATATGCAATCGGGTTAAAGCCCGCGGATTTCGTGCCGACTACTCAAGTGATCAGAGCCTATGATAACACCAGCAGGGAGGTGATGGGGACTGTCAAAATTCAGACCCAGGTTGGTCCAGGACAACACAACATTGAATTCCATGTCTTGGACGTTCCTGCAACCTTTAATCTACTCTTGGGGCGGCCGTGGTTGCACCAAGTGAAGGCAGTCTCTTCCACTTTGCATCAAATGTTGAAATACCCTCACGGGAAAGGGGTGGCCATTGTTTTCGGGAATTCGTCAATCCATCCACCGCCAGAAGTGTCTACACCAGTCTTGGAAATCAAGCACGACACGGAAGATGTGTTCTTATCAGGGTTTACTCTGGCTGAGGCCCAGGTTGTGCAGAATGTCATGGCTGTTAATGAGGGAGTGTACGTCAGTGCTCAATCTGTATACCTCATGAACAAGCTACAACACATCCCCGGGATGGGATTAGGAAGGAGCGGCCGGAAGGGCGTCGCAGCATTGGCCGAAGTGCCACATAACCCTCATACCTTTGGATTGGGTTATCAGCCCACCAAAGAAGATTGGGTAAGGAAGGGGAAAGAAATGGCTGGAAGAGCCAGAGCAAAGAAGGCGGGGAAGCCTTTTGACTTAATGCACAGGCCTATTCAGGGCACCCTAAACGGACGTTTCGTCCGGGAGGGGGAGGACTTTCCGTTTTGTGGCTTCCCTGAGCCGTGGCTGAACGCGGAGAGGAAGCACGTGCCAGGCTTCGAGATTTTCTTCGACCTACAATTACCTGGGGATGACGTTGCCAAAGAGCAGACAGACCCATCAGCTGAGGTTGAGCAGTGTAAGGCAGTGGACACCGAGGGCGCTGAAATTGAAATGGGGGTAGCACTGGCAAGTCTACTTTCAGATCCTCCGATCGACCATAAGTGCTTGGGGGATAGCTTCTCGGTTTCCATGATTGGGGATGAAACGGCTGTGGGCCTATCAGCAACTATTTTGGATGCATCTATCGCACCCTCTCTCACTTGGCAATACGAAGAGGGATTTTTGTCCAACAGCACCGGGTCAGGTAGTGAGCCGGAATCTGATTCCACCGAGTCTTGTGAGTCGGAATCAGGTTCCAGCTCGACTGAGTCTGAGTCTAGTAATCCTGGGGATGATAACCAGGATGCCACAGTTTTGTCCAGGTCGTCTTTTTCTTTCTCATTTGAGTCTGTTGTAACCGAGAGTTCGGACGATTTGGATGTGCTTAATGAGAATCAAGTAACTGTGGTTTCTGAGTACTTTTCTATGCCCTTGATTTATTGCATAAACTCAGACTTTCAAATTTTTGATGAAAACGACGAGGACGAAATTCCTCCGGTTTTGCAACGCTTAATTGAACAAGAGCAGGAGAGGTTTGTCAAACCCTTAATGGATGAAATCATTACTGTGAATGTTGGTACTGAGGAGGACCCGCGGCTGGTCCAGATCGGGTCCACATTATCTTCGGAGGAACGCGAGCGCTTAGTCGCTTTATTAAAAGATTTCAAAGATGTTTTCGCGTGGTCCTACGAAGACATGCCTAGGATCGATCCTGAGATTGTACAGCACCGGATCCCCCTTGACCCCGAGGCCCGACCTGTCAAATAGAAACTCAGGAGGATCCGCCCGGACTGGGCTCTCAAGATTAAGGAAGAGGTCACCAAGCAAATCGACGCAGGCTTCCTGCTGGTATCCGAATACCCGACTTGGTTGGCCAACATTGTTCCAGTGCCGAAGAAGGATGGCAGGATCCGAGTATGCGTGGATTTCAGGGATTTGAACAGAGCTAGTCCGAAGGACGACTTTCCCTTGCCGCATATTGATGAGTTAGTGGATTTCACAGCGGGGCATGCTTTGCTTTCGTTCATGGATGGCTTCTCAGGGTACAATCAGATAGTAATGGCACCTGAAGACCGAGAAAAGACTGCATTCACCACCCCGTGGGGGACATACTGCTACAGAGTAATGCCGTTTGGGTTGAAGAATGCTGGAGCTACTTATCAACGGGCCGCGACCACAATATTGCATGACATGATCCACAAAGAGGTTGAGGTGTATGTGGACGACATGATTGTCAAGTCCAAAGAAAGAAAGGGCTACTACACCGCCTTGCAAAAGTTTTTCCAAAGGATCAGAGAATTCCGGTTGCGGCTAAATCCTCAGAAATGTACGTTCGGTGTTACAGCGGGAAAAATGATGGGGTTTCTGATTACACAGAGAGGTATCGAAGTTGACCCTTCCAAAATCAAGGCCATCTTAGAAATGCCCCCACCAAGGACTGAAAAAGAGGTGCGAGGCTTTCTGGGTAAAGTGCAATTCATAAGATGGTTTATCTCAAAATTAACCTTGACTTGTGAACCACTTTTTGGTCTCCTAAAGAAAGGCAAGAAATTACAATGGGACGGCCAATGCCAAGCTGCTTTTGAACAGATCAAGGAATACTTACAGAACCCGCCCGTGTTGTCACCGCCAGAGCTGGGGAAACCGTTGATATTGTACCTTTCAGTGACTGAGACTACAATGGGGTGTATGCTCGCGCAAGAATCGGAGGACAAAGTGGAGAAAGCCATCTACTATCTGAGCAAGAAAATGCTAGAGTATGAGACTCGCTACACACCGTTGGAAAAGGCTTGCTTGGCTTTGGTATGGGCTACTAGGAAACTGCGGCACTACCTGTTAGCTCACTCCATAATGTTGGTTTCGCGACTCGATCCCATCAAATATCTTTTCGAGAAACCAGCACTTACGGGTAGGCTAGCTCGTTGGTTGCTGTTGCTCTCCGAATTTGATCTGAAGTATGTAACACGCAAGTCAGTCAAGGGAAGAGCAGTAGCAGAATTCTTAGCCGACCATCCAGTGGAAGGGGGTGAAGCAGTCGAGTACTTATTCCCAGATGAAGCCATTTTGCACGTCGACGATGAAACTTGGACGATGTACTTTGACGGAGCGTCAAATCAATACGGGTATGGGATAGGAGTGTTGCTGATAGCACCCGACAATTCCTGTATCCGTCTAGCCTTCAAACTCCGGTTCAAAGTCTCGAACAACGAAGCAGAATATGAGGCATGCATTGCCGGTCTAGAAGCAGCCCTAGAACTAGCACAGGGAGCAGACGGTTGGACGTCATCGGGGACTCGAACCTTGTTGTGTCTCAAGCAAAAGGAGACTGGAAAGTCAAAGAAGAGAAGATGATGATGTATCACCAGACCTTGGACTTGTTAATTCCTCGGTTTGAGAAGCTAAACTTTACTCATCTACTAAGAGAGAACAACAGGTTCCCAGATTCTTTAGCAACTCTATCTTCCATGATAGACATCCCGTACGGAGTCCGGATGCGTCCAGTCATCATTGACCAGAAATTTGCACCAGCCTACGAGTCGATTGCTGCTATAGATGAGGTTCAGGACGAAAACCCCTGGTACCACGACATTTGGAATTTCCTGGAGAAGGAAGCATACCCGCCAGGGGTAAATGCCAAGGATAAAAGGGCAATCAGAAGAATGGCCGTTCAGTTCATCATCTGTGGGGGTAAGCTGTATAAAATAGGTCATCTGGGAATGCATAAGCTATGTGTCGATGCCGAAGAATCAAAGCGTCTAATGGAAGCCATCCATGGAGGGGAATGCGGTGCGCATATGAACAGAGTAATGCTAGCACGGAAAATCCTCAGACAGGGTTACTACTGGTCCACCATGGAGGAGGACTGTATCGGTTTTGTTCGGCGATGCCACAAGTGTCAAATTCATGCAAATCGCATGAACATTCCGCCGTCGAAGCTGTACAACATGACTTCGCCATGGCCATTTTCAGTTTGGGGAATTGATGTGATCGGGGCCGTCACTCCGAAGGGGTCAAATGAGCATGAGTTCATCCTGGTCGCGATAGATTATTTCACGAAGTGGGTCGAGGCCCAGTCTTATGCAGTGTTGAAGGCTTCGCATGTTGCAAAGTTTATCAGAAACAACATCATCTGTCGCT